>PVJC01000852.1:0-108183 GCA_004026665.1 Murina feae | reverse complement strand
AAAGAGATAGAGGAAGACATAAACAGATGGAAGAACATACCATGTTCATGGATTGGTAGAATCAATATCATTAAAATGTCAATACTACCCAAAGCAATCTATAAATTCAACGCAATCCCCATTAAAATACCAACGGCATATTTTACAGACCTAGAACGAACTCTCCAAAAATTCATCTGGAATAAAAAAAGACCCCGAAGAGCTGAAGCGATCCTGAGAAAGAAGAACAAAGTAGGAGGGATCTCAATACCAGATATCAAGCTATATTATAAAGCCACTGTTCTCAAAACTGCCTGGTACTGGCACAAGAATAGACATATAGATCAATGGAATAGAATAGAGAGCCCAGAAAGCGACCCAAATCAATATGCTCAATTAATATTTGACAAAGGAGGCAAGAACATACGATGGAATCAAGACAGTCTCTTCAATAAATGGTGCTGAGAAAATTGGACAGATATATGCAAAAAAATGAAACTAGACCACCAACTCACACCATACACAAAAATAAACTCGAAATGGATAAAGGACTTAAACGTAAAACGGGAAACCATAAAAATACTAGAGGAATACAAAGGCAACAAAATCTCAGACATATGCCAAAGCAGTTTCTTCACCGACACAGCCCCTAGGGCATTAGAAACTAAAGAGAAAATAAACAAATGGGACTTTATCAAAATAAAAAGCTTCTGCACAGCAAAAGAAACCATCAGCAAAACAACAAGAAAACCCACTACATGGGAGAACATATTTGCCAATGTTATCACTGATAAAGGTTTAATCTCCAACATTTATAGGGAACTCATACAAGTTAAGAAGACAAACAATCCAATCAAAAAATGAGCAAAGGACCTAAATAGACACTTTTCAAAACAGGATATTCAGAAAGCCAAGAGACATATGAAAACATGCTCAAAGTCACTAATCATCCGAGAGATGCAAATCAAAACAACAATGAGGTACCATCTCACACCTGTAAGAACAGCTATCATCAACAAATCAACAAACGACAAGTGCTGGAGAGGATGCGGAGAAAAAGGAACACTCGTGCACTGCTGGTGGGAATGCAGACTGGTGCAGCCACTGTGGAGAACAGTATGGAGTTTCCTCAAAAAATTAGACATGGATCTCCCTTTTGACCCTGTGATCCCATTTCTGGGAATATATCCTAAGAAACCAGAAACACCAATCAGAAAGGACATATGCATCCCTATGTTCATGGCAGCACAATTCACCATAGCTAAAATTTGGAAACAGCCTAAGTGCCCATCAGCAGATGAATGGATTAGAAAACTGTGGTACATCTACACAATGGAATACTATGCTGCTGTAAAAAGGAAGGAGTTCTTAGCATTTGCAGGAGTATGGATGGAACTGGAGAACATAATGCTAAGTGAAATAAGCCAGTCAATGAAAGAAAAATACCACATGTACTCACTCATCTATGGATAATAATAACCATTATAAACTGGTGAACAAAAATGGATACAGAGGCAGAGCAGCATCAAACAGACTGTCTGATTACAGCAACAAGGACAGGAACATTGGGGGGGGGGTAACAGATCAGCCAAGGGACTTTGGTGCATGCGTTTAAGCATAAATAATGGACACAAAACACTGGGGGATAGGGGAGGCGGGCGGAAGGGCAGGGGAAAAAAGAGATATATGTACCAATCTTTGTAAAACCTTATGTAATAAAAAAAAAATTAAAATAAAAAAAAAAGAAACTAGGTTAACGTGAAAATGTTATCTTTAAATTTAATGTTTTACAAGAATAATTCTTCATTTTTGCAAGATTAATTTGGTAACAAAATAAATGTCTAAATAATTAAAAACTCTCTAACATATTCAGAGAACATAGAGAGCATGTGTCAAAGTACAGAGACAGTGCTCCTTTCTTTCTTTAATTCCTCTCTCCAGGGGAATCAGTTTCATCATGGAATCAGTGGACATTTTTCTAGGTTTATCAATATATACACACATATTTATCCATTTAGAAAGTACATTCCTAGAAGTGAGACTGTAAGATCATAGAGGGTTCACATTTTATCTATACTAATAAAAGCCTAGGTGGCCCTTGCACCCTTGCGCAACGCCCTCACATCATCACAAAATGGCCACCACCATGTCATCACAAGATGGCCACCCCCACATTGTCACAAAATGGCCACCACAAGATGGCCCTCAATGTCACAAAATGGCCACCCCCCATCATCACAAGATGGCCACCACAAGATGGCTGGCAGGGGAGGGCAGTTGGGGGCAAACAAACTGTCAGGGGAGGGCAGTTGGGGATTACCAGGCCAGCAGGGGAGGGTAGTTGGGGAAGAGTTGGCTGGCAGGGGAGCAGTTAGGCATCAATCAGGCTGGCAGGCAGAAGTGGTTAGGGGCAATCGGCAGGCAGGCAAGTGTTTAGGAACCAACAGTCCTGGATTGTGAGAGGGGTCCCAGATTGGAGAGGGGGCAGGCTGGGCTGAGGGACACCCCCTGCCCCCATGCACAAATTTTGTGCACTGAGCCTCTAGTGTTAAAATAAAATTTCAAACGCCCCCCCCCCCAAAAAAAAAATTATAACGATTTAGTTCTTAAAAAAGTATTTTAAATGGGGGGAGGGGGAAGAAATGATCCTTTATTTTTAGTGCTACTGAAATTTACTCACATCAGGCTAAGGCTTCTGTATACATTATCACTGGGATCACCACCTTCCTAGGAATTGGGCAGAGCTGGTATTACGTGGTAACTTTATTGCTGAGGCTTCTGGGAATAGAGAGATTGGACCATTGGAACATAGCTATGCTGGCAACCAGCCTAGGTGAGAAAGAGGTAAAGGCCTATGGGTCTGATGCCAGGCTGCCTGGTTCAGATCTTGGTTCTATTTTGCAGCTGAGTGACATGAGCTTGCCTACTCTGTGATGATTAATTTTGTGTATCAACTTGACTAGGCCACAGTACTTATATATTTGGTCAAATACCAGTCTAAATGTGGCTGTGAAAGTATTTTTTTTAGATGCAATTAACATTTAAATCAGTAGGCTTTGAGGAAAGTAGATTTACCCCACTCTCCATCCCCCATAATATGGGTGGACCTCACCCAATCCGTTGAAAACCCTAATAGACCAAGGTCCCCCAAGAAAGAAGAAATTCTGCCTCCAGACTGCCTTTGGATTCAAGCTGCAACATCAACGCTTTCCTGGATCTCAACCTGCCTGCCTGCCCTGCAGGTTTCAGACTTGCCAGCCCCACAATTGTAACCCAATTCCCTAGAACAAATCTTTTCATAAATAAATGGATAGGGATAGTAAGTTGAATACACACACATACACACACATACACACACTATTAGTTCTGTTTCTCCTAAAAACCCCAATACATTCTCTAAGTCTCAGTTTCTCATTTGTAAAATAATGACAATACTACTTGCTTTTCTGTTGAAAGCTTTATGAGAAAGACTGAGGTGCCCTGAGAAAGAAGAAACTATGCTTCGAGAGTGCTTTTGGTCTCAAGAGGCAACAGCAATGGCCAGTGCCAGACAAATAGCCTAGAATTCATAAATTTTTACTATTATTTTTAGGAAAATGAGCTTGAACTCACTCACTGCTTGGTTCACTACCAACCTCATCCCTCACCTCACACATACACACTCACCCACTTACACTCACACACTCTCACTCACTCTCACACACAATGATACATGCACACACAAGGACCCATGGGAAATTCTGACTGCAGGCCCTTCACTCTACAGACAAGAGGTGGAAGCCTGTGCTGTGGAGAGATGTGTTCAGGAGCTTCCTGAGCAATGCTGACACAGGAGTGAGATCTTCTCCATCTTTCAGAGGTACTCCCCTTCTACAACACGGCCTCCCTACCATGAGCTGGGTACTTCTTGTTTCATTAATTTACGCTGTTTGCTGCACAACCCACAGTGGGCATGCACCTTAACCTCTGCATCATGCCCGAGTAACGCCATGAGCCCTTCATCTGCTTTTGCCACGTGTCACCTTTAGGGAGGGTCCTATCTCTGCTCACTTTCCCCTGGGTTTCGCTCTAGTCATACTGTAAGAGGCAGAAGGTGAGAAGGAGAAAAATCAGGGAAAACATTAAACAATGACAAACGCAGCCACTGCTTAACACCAGACAGGTCACTGCTCTACCTTGGTATGAAGGAAGCCAGTAGACTCTCACTACCTTTATTTTGTGATGACAGCAGTCATGATGAAATTAGAGCTATTGTTGTCCCCGGGATTGCTTGTTCTCCTACATATAGATCCTGTTTAGCCAGCAACACATTGTGGGTCGCATTTACTCCTGCTTCAACTCTGTGCTTTCAAACTACTGCTATTATGTCTTGCTACTTTTGGTGCTTCACAAGGAAGGATTTCCTAGAATGTGTCCAAATATGCAGAAGAAATTGAAAATTTATTCATGGCTGAATTGTCAACCTGGAGTGACACGCAAGAGTGGCTCAAATGAAAATTTATTCATAAGTACTTGGTGAATATATCGTGGCTAATTGGAATGGCATTTTGGTATTTTAAAACTGATTCCAAATATGGAGATTGACACTCCCTCCTTGCCTGTGCCTTCTGCACAGAGAGGTAGAGGACGCGAGGGCGAGCCACGCGCTTGTATTTGTAGCAGACCTATTAAAAAGTCTCTGTGCAATGCTGTGAAACTCAAATTAGAGAATAAAATAAGGAAAAAATAGCCATATTTATTGCTTGTCAACACCAACAGTGCTCAGAAGAAATTTAATAAATTTTATAGCATGAACAAAATTGGTGAATAAATGGTATGAATTGTGAATAGCCTTTGAAATGCTAAACCTTTTCCAAGTGAATATATTCCTGCAAAGAGCATCACAATTCTTAACAAAATTCATTAAAATCAAGTCCTTTGATGACTAACATAATTGTGACCATGCATAAGTCAGCTAAAAGCCCGTCGCTGACTCAGGGCGTGGTAAGATGAACCTGGACACCTACATTTTTATTTGTTTGTTACTACTTCTCCAGGGCCCTGCTGCTTACACAATCTCAGAACCTGAGTGTGGCTATTCCTACTTGTAAATTTAACAGGGTGAGCTGTTTCCCAAACTGGAAATGCAAAGAGAATAACACTTTGCTTTTATTATTTATTTTAAGATTTAATCTGCTCCATTCACTAGCCACCTGTTAACTCCCTCTTGAGCAAGACCCAGCAAATTATCAGAAAGTCCAGAGGCACGTGCAGGCCCCTCTGTGCAGAGATCTGGAGTCCAACCAGCTCACAACAAATGTTGCCACGAAGGGTTACACGGATGCTCTGGGTGTTTTCCTCTCTGCTCCCGTATAATCTGACTGGTCATTCTTGTCCATTAAGTCAGGACTGCCCAGCCCAGGAGCAGGACTGAATAAGGGTTTCATTGCTAAGCTCATCAGTTTACTGTCACATACTGTCCCCAAAGCATACCCACAGCCCTAGGGAGGCTGTGGATGTGCGGGTTCCCTGGGGCTGTTGTAACACAGCATCACACACTGGGTGGCTTAAAGGACAGAAATGTATTGTCTCCCAGTTCTGGAGTCTGGACGTCTAAAATCAAGATGTAGGCGGTGCTCCTCCTGCCGAGGGCGGTAAGGGAGGATCTACTCCTCTCTTAGTTCTGGAGGCCTCAGGCATTCTTTGACTTTCAGATGGCATTCTCTCTGAGTCTTCACATTGTCTCCCCTCTACATGTCTGTTTCTGTGTCCAATTTTCCCCTTTATAAGGATAACAATCCTATTAGATGAAGATCCATCTTAATGACATTTTAACTTGCTTACTTTTCTAAAGACACTATGTCCAATAAGGTTACATTCACAGATACTGGGGGTAAGGATTTCAACATTTGGGGGAGAAGGGGTACCATAAATTTAACCCATATCACTAGATCATATTCAGTTCTATTCAATCCAATATGAACCCAGCATATCAGGTCACCCAGATCTTGAGTGTCTAGAGGCAGGAGTCGCGGTCCTAATTCTTCTTCTCACAGAAAACCCTTTGCTTCCCCCTCATTCTCTGAGACAGGATTTGATACCTGGCATCTTGCTGGTCTTCAGAGCATCACAATATTTTACTCCCAAGCAATGGCTGTGTTTATTCAATGTACATTTCCAAAACTAAGAGGGCCACTCAAATGCCAGGACATACCTGCCAACTTTTCTCAACTTTAAACATTTCTAAAAAAATAAAGATAATATTATCTGTTTTGACCAGCCATGAAGTTATAAAGTCCACATGAGATATATAAACACCCCCCCCTCCCCAATAAATCCTAAAGCATATGTCAGGTATACTAGCAAATCCTTATTCTAGAACAAGAGTTAATCAACATACCTTCCCTGTGAACCTGATAATAAATATATAAAATATATATTTTAGGCTTTGTGGGTCAAGACGCAAAACCAAGGGTATTATTGTAGACACTTACATAATAGAGAAAAAAACAATTTCTACAATTTTTTAGACAAAATTCAAAATGTAATAATAATTGAGTATAATTGTTTTTTTAATACAGGTCTACCAATAAGAATGAAATTCTTTTGGGGGAAAGAGCTAACATTTCCTTAATTAGGATTTAAAATTAGTGTTTTTTATCATCCAAATTGGTTGCAAATGTTCATCCATTAATGCTGATCTACTAAAGACTTAAGTGTAAGGCCTGCAAAAAGAAAACTACTAGAAGAAAACATAGGTAGTCAACTATTTGACATCAATCAGAGTAATATCTTTTTGGATATGTCCCCTTGATCAAAAGAAACAAAGCAAAAAATAAACAAATAGGACTTCATCAAACTAAAAAGTTTCTGCAAAGTGAAGAAAACCTTCAACAAAACAAAAAGATAACCTACTAAATGAAAGAATATATGCACAAATAATATATTCAATAAGAGGTTGATATTACAAATATATAAGGTACTCATACTACTATTAATAAAAAATAAATAATCCAATTAAAATGGGCAGAAGACGTGAAAAGACATTTCTCCAAAGAGGACATACAGATGGCCAACATATACATGAAAAGATGCGCAGCACCACTGATCATCAGAGAATGCAAATTAAAACCATGGTGAGATATAACCTTATACCTGCCAGAATGGCTATCAACAAATAATATGTGCTAATGAGGATGTAGAAAAAGGGAACCCTTGTGTACTGTAAGTGGGACTGTAAATTGGTGCAACCACTATGGAGAGCAGTGCAGAAATTCCTCAAAACACTAAAAATAGATCTACCCTATGACCCAGCAATTCTACTTCTGGTTATTTATTTGAAGAAAACAAAAGCAGCAATTTGAATAGATATGTGTACCCCTC
Source organism: Murina feae (assembly GCA_004026665.1). Taxonomy (NCBI): domain Eukaryota; kingdom Metazoa; phylum Chordata; class Mammalia; order Chiroptera; family Vespertilionidae; genus Murina; species Murina feae. The sequence continues at coordinate 100,842 of PVJC01000852.1, read as the reverse complement.
TGTTTGCTGCAGCATTATTTACAATAGTCAAGATACAGAAGTAGCCTAAGTGTCCATTAATAGACAAATGGATAAAAAAGAAATTATATATTATGAATATAATGGTATATATATATATATATAGAATAGAATATTATGTAGACATAAAAAAATGAAATTTTATTATTTGCAAAAACATGGATGGACCTAGATGGTATTATACAATGTAAAATAAGTCAAACAGAGAAAGACAAATACCACATGGTTTCACTTATATGTGGAATCTAATAAAACCAAATCAAACAAACAATAAAATAAAACAAAATAAAAACAGTCTCATAGAAACAGACCAAAGGGATTGTTGGTTGCCAGAGGGGATGGGTAAAAAGGGTGAAGGCGAATAGAATCAATAATAACTGTGATAAGTTTGAATGATGACAGATGATTACTAGAATTAGTGGGGTGATCATGTTGCAAGGTATAAAAATGTCAAATTACTATATTGTACACCTGAAACTAATATAAATAACATAATATTAAATACCAACCATACTTAAATTTTAAAAATATTGATCTGCAATAAGATTTTATGTATTTCATATTTGACAATGTCTTTTCACATTTATAAGTGACCCACACAGGACCCAAAACACCATGTTGGTTGATCACCATGTCCCTGACATTTTTAGCGTATGAAGTGACAGTGCAAAGCAATGACAGGACCACAGATAGCTTCCATCTCAAGTCCTCAGCCTTGTTGTTGAAGCACAAAAGCAGTCACAGACAATTAAATGGGTACACCTGTGTAACAATAAAACTGTTTTTCTGGACACTGATGATTGAATTTCATGTAATTTTCATTTTTCCACAAAATATCATTCTTTTGATTTTTTAGAAACCATGTAAAAATATAAAAAAACCTTTTGAGTTGGTACAAACACAAGCAAATGGGCCTGATTGGTCCTAGGACTGCAGTTTGCTAATAATTCCTGTTATAGAGAGTTCTTTCATTGGGAAAAAAATCCTATTAATTTACTTTATTCTAAATTGAGTTGTGTTTTCTATAAATTATTTCTCATAAGTAGCTCAGCAAAGACCTCAAGTATGTGAAAACAGAGCACCTTACTTTGTTTCTTCTCCATCTCCCAACATTCAAAGCAATGTTTGTTGCAGAGGAATTCATAAAAATTGAACCTTATAAAAATCCTCATAGGGACCTTCCCAAAGTGTACCCATTATCTGGGCCTCCTGCCAGCCCTTGCTCCCTCAGAAAGCCTTCTCCAGCTACGGGTCCCTCCTGGCGTCCACCTCTGCTCTCCCATTGAATTCATCATCCATGCCAGACCACTTACCGTTTAACCCTTGATGAATTCTCACATTAGTTTCAATTGTCCAATAAGATCAAAAACACTACACAAGAGGAACTAATGTTGTCGTTATTTTTCTTTCCCTTGGAAACTGACTCCATACCAGGCACAATCAGAGGCTGTGGTTCCCTGCCAGGTGGGACTGGCACTCCCCTGGCACTCCTGCAGGAAGTAGGCTGGGTCACTGTCTACCCACCTCTCTGGCCCAGAGCCTTTTGCCATGGCCTGACTACACTGAATCAATAGTGATGCCATCCATGTGGGCACTGAAACTCCCAGTTCAAAGTTTAGAGAGTATTGACCAAGTTTATTCCCTAATTTGTACCTCTCTAAATATATAAAATTTTCAAATAAAGGGGAAAGTCCATCTCCCATTCTACTTCATTTTCCTCACTTGGCATTTTTCTTTCTTAGAAGATATTGCAGCAATTTGTATGAAATTCTGGAAATTAAAAGCCTGATCCTTGCAATATACTATGAGCTCTAGAGCAGTTACCAATATTTTGAAGAAGGGGTTTAAAGGACCAGACCAATATGTTTTCGTTTTGGCTGACTTACATGGGAGATGATTGGAACACTCCAAGATGTGGTAAGAATGGACAATATCACCACACCTTGGGTGGGGGAATCTACTTGGCTCAGGCACCCTGTCTTGTCACACCCTTAAGGTGTGGTAGAACAGGAGTATCGCCACACCTAGTAAGTGTGATGGCTCAGTGAAAACCAAACACTTCCAAAGGAGGAGAGAGATCAATAGCGGCACCTCAGGAAGTGATACTAGAAAATGAAATGACCTTGGGGGGATTTTTACTGTAAGTGAAGAATCACCAAGAGAGCACTTCCTTGAAGCAGTGGGGCACCCTTGCCAAGGTGACTTGTGAATTCCACAGCCTCCTTGTTTTTTTGGGGGGGTGGTGTCTTTTTTTGGGGATTGGTGTCTTTTCTGGCCAATCCCTATACAGGACATTTCCCAAGTTATTGGATCTTCCAAACACTAATGGGTTTGGAGAAAGAGCTGAAAACTTAATTAGCATTATGCAAACTGTGGGCTTCTGGTATTTCTAGTAAGCTTAGGGAGCTGCCAGGCAATCCTGCCAAGTTTTGTTGAGCGTGGAAAGGCCTGGAAATACTAATCTGAGAAAGTGGCTGGCTGAGACAACCACTAGTACTAATTCTGTCGCTGGCTGAAAGGGAAGTGCTTCTAGACTGGGGAAGGTCACTTCCTTTTGTGAGGAAACAATAGGACCCTAAGGCTATCACCTTTGGGAAAAGCTCTAGCTGGAAACAAACAGAGTTGAGAATAGTCTGCAAGAGCAGGGGCATGGAATGCAGGCACAAGGGATCCAACACAAACCTTCGTCAGCAGTGTTGCCCACCTTTTCCAAATGAGAGCAAATGTCTGAAGAGCTCAGAGAAATCAGTCCTGGTGGTCTACTTGCCTCAGTAAAGTAGAGGTTGTCAAGGTTCCCATACCTGATAGTAGGGACAAAAATACATTATCTTCCTGGTGATGGCTTTGGTTTTCACATAGGTTTTATTTTCTTAATAAATCTTATTTCTACTTCATTTCTTAGTGGGCTGACTAGCTGTCATGAAGAATCTATTTTTGCAACAAGTATTTTCAACTGGACATTAACAACATGTTTTCAGTAAAGAAGACATGGAAAACAAAGCAAAAGATTAAGCATTCTATACAAGCATATTAAAGTATTTTGGTTAAAGTATTTATGTTAGGGTATTTTGCTTTCATTATCTCATTTCCTTGAAGCTAAGTATTTTCTGTTAATTTTAGAATGAATATACATCAGAAAAGTTATTAAATTTCAAAGGGATAAAGAGTAAGTAAATAATTGAGAGAAAGGTTTATCAGAAGGGAAGGTCCTTTAGCTCAAGTCTGGCTAAATAGGGGAATCACTGCAGTCTTGATTAGCATGTAGGTAGATGATGACATGAGTAGGGGTGGGGTATCAATTTATTCTTCAAACAGCAATTCTTCAGCTCCTCTGCATCCCCCACCTCTCTGCCACGTGCCACTGATGAGTCTCTCATTAGAAGGAAAATGGAGATTGTTAACTTTTGACCTTTCTGAGGGGCTCATTACTTGGCTTCAATTTCTACTTAATATATACTGCTGACTGATTATCATTTCATCTTCCAATCATTCATTTATTTAACCATTATTTATATTGTATGCCGGATATTGGGCTGCCCTCAAGAAGTCTGCTGTTGACTCTCTTCTAGAAAATCAATGTCAGAAATCATGTAAAAAAGTCTTAGGCATAAAATAAAAACTACTTCTTAATCAGAAATGCAAGAAACCAAAGGAGAGCAATGGTTCCCATTTGGAAATGGAGGAGGATATGAAGGATTCTTTGAATCAAGGGTGCCTCATTCACAGGGACTTTTCCTGGGCACAGATTCCTCTATGAGCAGTGAGGGAATTCTCAAGGCTACTGTTCACAGCACTGTGGCAGCTCAGAGGTTCAAAGGAAGAGAGAGGTCAAGGAAACGAATGATTATGCCGAAAAGGAAATGACTATGATTCCACAATCAGACCAGAGTGTCAATCCTGGCACCACTGCTTCATGGACAAGTAACCTCAGTTTCTTTTTGTTGTGAGGATTAAATGAAATCTAATCTAATAGAAGAGTAATATACAAATTGATCCTCACTGTGTTAAACCCACAAGCCACACCCACCAACCAATCAGGAGCAGATATGCAAATTGACTCAACTAAGATGGCGGTGGACACAGAGCTGGAGTTGCCCCAGGCAATGAAGGAAGCCAGGGCCCTGTGGGCCCTGAGCTTTACTCAAGGCTACAAAATTTCAATTATAGAAGATAAATAAACCTCAGATACCTGCCGGGCTGGGACTTTGGGTTGCCAGGGGCAACCCAGGCTTCGAGCTGGGGACCAAGGCAACAAAGTTTCAATTATAGAAGTTGAATAAATCCCAGATACCTGCTTCCAGCCAGGTACCCCAGTAGGGACCCAAAGGGGCCGAAGGGGCTGTGGGAAGCCTGAAATGGCTATCATCCCCTCACGCCAGCAAGTGGACATCCCCCAAGGGGTCCCAGACTGCAAGAGGGCATAGGCCAGACTAAGGGACCCCCTCCTGCCCCGAGTGCACAAATTTTTGTGCACCGGGCCTCTAGTTACATATATAAAGTCCCTAGCACATTTAAATATCCAATAAGCAGTAAAAGTCCATTATTTTCAAATGTGGTAGGATGAGTGCTACATAGAAGGAAGTACAAAAAAAAAAAAAGAAAAGAAAAAAGAAGAAGACGACATCTTTAAGTCTTCTCTGGAGAAGTCTAGAGGGGGTTTCACTGGTGCACAGTCTTGAAGAATGAGGAGTTCCTCAAATGGTCCTGGAGGGAAGGTAGAAGAAACCATATGGTAAAAAAACATCTATTGCCTCTGTGTGTCTAGAACACAGAGGACAGAACGCGTGAGGGATGGAGGTGAGAGAAGAGCTGGAGCCATAGCAAGGGGTCAAGCCATGAGGAGATCATGACAGGTGCAGAGCTATATCTTCTTTGACCAGAAAATGGTGAAGGATTTTAAGCTGGAACACACAAGGATCAGGAAATAATAGCTAATACTTAATTCTCACAAAGTTCTTTGAACGGACTACTAAGAAAATTAAGCCACAGAGTTAATAAAGTGACTCAAGTACATATCATACTAAAAGGACTCAAATGTGTATGTACATGAATAAGGCTGAGAGGAAGAGAGTATGGAGAGAAGACAGGTTTGAAAAGAGAACACATTAGAAATGGTCAGTAGGGACTATCCACATAGAGATGAAGGTGCCAGAACTAAGGCAGTGGGAAGGCAAAGGAGAAGATACACTTTAATGTAAAATCCAAAGAATAAGGGAGGGTCTAGTGACCAGCTGAGTATGTTGACACATTTTTCCTTTTAGAAAAACTCTTGTGAATTCAGTTGGTCGTTTTTCTCTTTCAGATATTTCTATAACATTGTCCCTTTTCAAAGGGATGGCATTACAAGAATGACAGTTTGCACTTTCACCCATATCCATTCAGCTATCCCTCAAATCTCAACACTCAGGGTATTAGGACTTTTTAAAACCCACAATTCAACCTGGTGTTTTAGTTTTCACCTTGAAATGGGGCATTTACTCTTCATCTAACAATAGACATGTTGTTTCTGTCTTCTAGGAGTTTCACTTTGATGTGTCAAAGGAAATGCCATGAACTCAAGGGGAGAGTCATCATTGTGTGAGTACAGGATAAACAGCAGGTGTGGCTGAGGCTTTAGGAGAAGTGCCAGTCCTCCTATCTCATTTTTAGAGATAAAAAAGATGGATATTTTAAATACTTTGGTTCTTAGACATCAAAGACAGTTTCCAAAAGCGTCGCAAGTAGAAACCCAACACTTCAGAGTGAAGCTGCATCACAGAGAGATGCTTCTCAGTGTCCTGATGATCATGATTAGGAAGTCGAAACCAACATGCTCTTCTTTGCATCATTTGGGTAAAGCAGGTGGGAAGCAGATGTACTGCCTGAACACCTGGGTAGGTTGAAGGCCGCTCTTTGGTTTGAACACTAAGCGATGACCTTCCCTTTCAGAACCTTCGAAGTTAAATGGGGTCCTGTTCACAATAGCCAGCTCTAGGGGCCAGAAAAAGATAATAGAAACAATCCTTTACATTCTCATTGTTTCTGTGCCCTTCACACAGTGGTATCTTCACAGATTGAAATGACTGTATGCATATTCTTGTCCCCATTGAACAGCTAAGGGGACTGAGGCTTAGAGAGCTGTCTTGCCCAAGATAACAAACAGGTGATAGAGGCAGAATGGTACTGGTCTGGCTGCAAGCCTAGTGTTTTTGCTGGCACACCATGATGAAGGGAACTGTGATAGCAACAGAATCCTCTTTTTCTGACCTCTCGTGCCTGAGGGGTGGGATGGGGGACCTACTCTCTTACTTAGGAATCTATACTAATAAAAGGGTAATATGCTAATTAGACTGGATAGACTGGACATCTTCCAGACATCCTTCTAGACAAAGCTGCAGCTGCTGCGAGGGCCGGCAGTGGCAGCAGCAGCTGGGTGATGCGGCGGTGCCTTTCCTTTATTGGCCCGGTTGCTTCCCACAGAGGGAAGCTGTCAGGACATCCCCTGAGGGCTCCTGGTCTGAGAGGGGTCAGGCCCAGCTGAGGGACCCCCGACCCCATGCATGAATTTTTGTGCACTGGACCTCTAGTAGAATATAATCTAGAATGTAGATCTCCTCTGTTTGATTAAAGGACAGACAGCTGATCCAAGCTGGTCCACCTTTCATTCTCCCCAGTCCTCCCTATCTTTCTCTTTTGGTAAAAGATGCTCTCTTCCTGCTGAGGTTATAAAGCTGGTAGGCTGGAGGTCTTGAACAGCCATCATATTCATCAAGGGAGAATAAAAGGAATCACTGATTAAAGCCTCTGATTCCAGCCATGTCAGCAACTAGCTCTACCCCTGGATTGTTCCATTACATTAGCGAATAAATTTTATCAATTAAGCTCATTTGAGTGTTTTGTCTTGGTGTTTTATTTGATCCCCATTAACCAAAAGCCCAGACCAACAGATGTCCATAGAAATAATAAACCTCTATAAGAGTGCTTCAGAGAAGACCTCTTGAACACACTATCTGGTGCTTCACCTCACGCCCCACTCCTAGGCCACCCTCAGCGATAGTTCACTCATGCTGTGAGTAGCCCACAATATGGGGTTAGTCCTGGGAACTTGGATCCATTCCTTTGTATAACAAGAATGGTTTCTCAGTTCCTCTGTCTTGAAAAACCTTGCATGAAGTCACTGGCTGAGATATGAATTCCTGGGAACCCCTTAGCTCTGGGAAGTGGAAGGCAAGTATAAGGTGGAGATGTGGTGGGTTGTGCACAGTAATATTCATGGAATCAGAGGGAGAGTATGGGTTCTGTTCATCTTAATTGTTTGCACTATTTCTAGTGGCTTTCAGGGCGCTGAGTCAATAAAGCAGCATCTTTCACAAGACTGCCATGTGGCCAGGAATGCCTATGAGGATTGCCTACTGGAGCCTTTAGTCCAGAGCTCTCACACACACTCCTAGTATGAAGGCTAGCCCAGCAAAGATTCTGACAAACTCTGTCCTTCCTGTCTCTCTCAAAGCTAAACAGAGACAGTGATGCCACCTAAATATGTTTGCTTTTCCTATTCTACCAAATATGCCGTGTTTCAAAAGAAATGCTTTATGTAAACACAGTAACAAAATGTAACATGCACATAATAAAGTTGAAAGGAAACTGTGCTCTGTCTCACTACTATAGCTTACAAATTGCTTCTTTGGCAATGCAAAATTCTGAGAAAACTGTAGCTATTTTGAGGCACGGATTCCAGCCTACAAACAAAAACAGATATCTTTGATTTCTTTAAATAACGGCCGGAGAGGTATGAGCAAAAGCTTCTTGTTCCCTCTCCAGAACATGCACACCACAATGCTGGTTTTGCTACCAGTAGATGAGTATTTGACTTGCATGATCTGGCTCCAAGAGCATTGCTGACATGTTGTTGTTTGTTTTACTTAGGACTAGCAGACATTTTCTGTGGGTGTTTTACGTCACTGAGTAGGAAGCACCGAAAAACTGTACCCGCCTGGTTGATATTTCTGGAAAGAGAACTCTAAATTATTAGAAGAAAGGGGTGAGGTGGCCAGGAAAGAAATAAATGAGTAAGAATCAAGAAAGCCCCATCAGGAAAGTCCCACATGGAAAACTGAATTGATGGCAAGTGGGATTTCTTGCAGGCAGCTGCATTTGGAGCTGCTGGACAAGGAAATAAAAGTGCTCATTGTCTCAGAGGTGGTAAAAAGAGCATGGATCTCATCTCAGTGTCTACTAGTACCAATTTGTGGAAATGAACTTTGGCAAACGACAGTGAGAGTCACTACAAAGCAGTAGAATTTCCCTTTCAATAAACTACAGATCTGTGTGTAATTGGGTGGAAGAGGCTAGTAGACTGTAGTCTGGAAACATTTGGTATGAACTCTGAGATTTTTCAAAGTCCAAAGAAGTGTAACAGTCATGGAAATAATGTCTAGCCCACAAGAAAAAAACTAACACTGCAATACCAGAGTGGGCAAAGGATGCCAAAAAACATAAAGTTTGACAAAAATGAAATATAAATGCCAAGACCTCAAACAAAGCAAAAACAAAAACATACTCTGACATCACTTATAATCAAAGAGATGCAATATAAAATAATAAGGCCCCATCTTTACCTATTAAATGAAAAAAATATTTTTATAGGATGATCTCATTTTTGACAGAGTGTCAGGAGACAAGAACACTTGTAGACTAGTTCAATTAATACTACCATTATGGAAAGTAATTTGCTAGTATTTTTTTTTAAAGGTGTGCCCTTTGACCCCAATACACTTATTTCTAGGAACTTACTCTAAGTAATATTATGAGAAGCAGACAAATATTTAGATTCTTAGCAGTACTGTTTAAATGTTGAAAGTGGGGAAAAAACTCAAACGTCTATCTAACTATAAGAGAAGGGTTAAATTAATTAAGGTTTATTTACATAACAGAATACTATAAAAATATTTAAAAGTATTTCTTCAAAATGTTTAGAGTCATGGGAAAATGCTTAATATAAGAAAACATTCCAGTTCCAAAGTTGTATTTAAAAAATGATCTCATATATCATTTGTATAATATAAACATATATTACATATTATATAGTATGTAGTATTACATAGCATATATTATATAAAAATATAGTATATATTATCTATAGTAAATATTTATGCATAGAAAAATATTGGAAAAAATAAAATTGATGGTAGTAGTCATGTGTCATAAAATATAAAATATTTACATATATTTAAATTATCTGCAATTTTTTAATATTTGAGATGTGAGAAACTTAAAAAAAAAGCACATCTTAGATATTCTAAGGGTTATTTCTAAGATAGTCAAATAGCCAGACAGTTGGATATAACTCTTTAACACTGTATTGAATTTATTTTTAAAAAACAAAGTAGAAGAATGACATGAAGTAGTGAAAACAGTATTGGACTCACAAATATGTTATATGTCATATAAAATATGACCTGTTATGTAATACTAGGGGCCCAGTGCACAAAAATTTGTGCACTCACGGGGGGGGGGGGATGGTCCCTCAGCCCATCCTGAGCCCTCTTGTAGTCTGGGACCCCTCGGGGGATGTCCACCTGCTGGCGTGCCTGGCCAGCCTGAGTGAGGGCTGAGGGCCATTTTCAGGCTGGCCACAGCCCCTTCAGGGTTCGGGTCCCGACTGGGGTTCCTGGCCAGCCTGGGTGAGGGGCTGAGGGCTGTTTACAGGCTGGCCACAGCTCCCATTGACCCAAGGTCCCAGCAAGGCTGGCTGGAAGCAGGTTTCTGGGATTTATTTATCTTCTATAGTTGAAACTTTGTTGCCTTAAGTAGAGGCCACAGCCAGTGTAGGCAGGCAGTTTCCTCCATCACTGGCCTTCTGCTTGTTCCAGCTTTGTGACTGCTGGCCGCCATCTTGGCTAGGTTAATTTGCATATTGTTGCTCTGATTGGCTGGTGAGCATGGTTTGGTTGGTGGGTGTGGCTTGGGTGTGATGGAGTGGGGGTTAATTTGCATATTACACTTTTATTATATTAGATATGCATATATGATATACATATATTAGACAAATCTCAAAAAAGGAGTTCAGCCCCTTAATAGTAAAAAGATGTTAGAAGCAGATAAGTTATAAATATATAAAAGGAATCTTAGGAACTCTTTGAAATTAGACAAAAGTGAAAGTTCATAGTACCAGAAACATGGAGTATGTTTATAGGAGCACTATATTTAACTCCAAACTTCTTAAAAATCAAGCCAAATGAGGAAACATAATGAATTACATAGTTTTAATTATCTGGTGAAAGGAAGCACACAAGTTTATCTAGAAAGACTGACTTCTTCTTTCTACTGACTTCTAGTAGAAATTAGCTGTGTGCATCTTTATATAAGAAACTAGTGGCCCGGTGCACGAAATCAGCCATGCCTGCACCCTCTCCAATCAGGGACACCTAGGAGGATGTCTGACTACTGGTTTAGGGATTGGACCTAAACTAGCAGTTGGAAATCCCTCTCACAATCTGGGACTGCTGGCTCCTAACAGCTCACCTGCCTGCCTGCCTGATTACCCCCACCCACTTCTGTCTGCCGGCCTTCTCACCCCCAACTGCCCCCCTTGCTGGCCTGATTGCTTCCAACTGTCCTCCCCTCCATGCCTGATCACCCCTAACCACCTCTGCCTTGGCCCTGCCACCGTGGCTTTGTCTGGAAGGTCTCCTGGAAGATCTCCCGGTCTAATTAGCATATTACCCTTTTATTAGTATAGAGGCCTGGTGCTTGGGTGGGGGCTAGCTGGTCTGCCCTGAAGGGGGTTCCAGATCAGAGTGGGAGTCCCTTTGGAGGGTGGGGCCAGCTTGGGTGGCTGAGGAGCTGTGGGCCATTTTCAGGCTGGCCACATCCCCTTCTGGGTGGGGTCCCCCATGGGGGTGTGGCCACCCTGGGCAAGGGGCTGAGGGCCGTTTGGGGGCGGTTTGCAGGCCAGCCAAGCCCCCAGTTTTGTCCAGAAGGATGTCCGGAAGGTCTCCCAGTCTAATTAGCATATTACTCTTTTATTGGTATAGATCAGCGGTTCTCAACCTGTGGGTCACAACCCTTTGGGGGTCAAACGACCCTTTCACAGGGGTCGCCTAAATACATCCTGCATATCAGGTATTTACATTATGATTCATAACAGTAGCAAAATTACAGTTATGAAGTAGCAACAAAAATAATGTTATGGTTGGAGGCCACCACAACATGAGGAACTGCATTAAAGGATCGTGGTATTAGGAAGGTTGAGAACCACTGGTATAGATATTGCATAGAAAAATAGACATTGATCTTTGATCAAAGTCTAGGACATCATATTAAAACAAAGCTCAGTGAATATTTCTATAAGGAGTCAAGGTAATGTAGCTGTGGCATATTGCTCACTGGTGAGCTGGCTTGATGCAGAAATAAAACTTAAAGAATCTAGAAAGGATTCAAAATGCCTGCCACAGGCTGAATTTAGTGCACAAGGTGTTTTAGTCTAAAATTAAAAAAATTTAATCCATTGTCAACATTCAAAAATTTTACATAAAAATCTACTTTGAGGTGTTTTTTTTTTAAAAGGCTGCAATATTTGGCAAACTAAATCACTTTCTTCATAGCCATTGGATGGCCTTGAGCAGGCACTTATTCTTGGGAAGGGTCGTGATCTCAGTTAGAAGGCTTCCTTCGTACAGGCCTGGTCCCTGGCAACCTGTGCATGTGTGAGCCTAGATCTAGAAGACTGAACAGAGACATGCCCTTTGGGTTATAGCTCTTGAATATAAATTGTTTCATGTTGACTAAATCTAGATAAATAGCAGTCAATTTAACATTAAGTGCTCAGATGGTATATTAAAAGGCAACATAATTGGTTCCATGAATCAGAAAAAGTTCATGAAATAGCATACTCAGAGCTGTGATCTGATAGAGTCAGGCACCAATGAAGCGAATGTCTTAAAGAAGTCATGAGTTTAAGTCCGAGGGGCTCTGGCATTCCCATTTCCTCTGAAGACCAAGATGGTTGGCACACAATCAAGTGAGCACTGCCACTCCCTCTACGTCGTTCCTTTTCCTACTTTCTCCTGCCCCATGGTTCTGACTCTTCCCAGCACTGTTATGAGGCATTTGTCTGAGTTTTCCCAGTAGCAGTTTCCCAACTTTGCATTGGCCCATATGAACTCTCAACAATTCTCCCACCCCGCCCCCTACACATGGTGATTCATGCTATTAACTTGTAGACAAGTAGGAATTCAGAGTTCCATTTCTTGTGGCACAGGAATAAGAGGTGTCAGCTTATCCATACAGAGTCTGAACTATATAAAAATACCCTTGACCTTCTTAGCCAATGTTACACAGCCAACCAAGTTCAGAGGTCTCCAGTGCATCTGCCTGCTGGACAATCTTTAGTAGTAGCAAGAGCGAGAAGTGTTCTTTAGTCAAGCAGCCTGTAGCAGAGAGTGTTAGTTGCCTGGTCAATAGCCATCCCCTGTCTTCTTTCTTACTCATGGTTTTGTGGATTAGAAATTTGAGAAGGGTTCCGCTGAGAAGTTCTTGCTTAGAGTTTCTCATGCAGATATAGACAGATGTTGGCTAGGGTTGCCGTCATCTGAAGACTGAACATCCAAGACAGCTCATACTTGTGGCTGGATTTGATGTTAGCTATTGGCAGAGAGCTCAGCTGGAGCTGTTGACTGGAGAACCTACTCGTGGCCTCTTCAGCATGGTAGTCTCAGAATAGTAAGGCCTCTGTCATGGCAGTCCCTAGAGTGAGCGCTCCAAATGAACCAGGGAGAGGACGCATGGCCTTTCATATGCAAGCATCAGAAGTCACACAGCATCCCTTTCACAGTGTTCTGAGGGTTGAAGCACTCCCAAGCATGCCTTGATTTAAACAGGTAGAACACAAGCCTCGCTTCTCAGTGGGAGAAGGGTCAAGGAATTTGCAGATAAGTTTTAAAACTTCTGCAAATTGTGATGCATCAGCACATTGTACTCTACAAAGATAGCTCGACTTTTGCAAAGTCACATGCTGTGCAAGTCAGGTGTTCATTTTAATACAAGAAGGATCCATTCTGAATTTGTCAATTTTATGAGAGACTGCAGGTGAAAGACTCCAGTACCCGGCACCTCATTTCCCCCATCATTGTGTATTAACTATAGAGGAGTCTGGTTCCTTCTCAGGCAGGCCCAGGTTTCTCTACTTATCTTTCTCTCTCCTCCCCTCTTATTTTTCCCACAACAACTGGATCTTTATGCTCCACATCTCCATACACACACAACTGGGTTCCGACATGGCAACTCTAGCATCACCCTGACATTATCCCACTGAGACCAAGGACATTCTCAAGGCGGCAGTTCTAAATTTCTAGATCCAAGAATATTATTATTGATCTAGAAGGAAAAGAATGTGTGCTGTCCAGCCAGGTCTGTTAGAGCAGACACTTTGAGAAAGGACATGGAAATTTAGGAAAGCTAATCTATTATATTTGAATAGCAGAAAAACAGTTAATCAATTATATATAACCTGGGTTCTAGTAACACAAACTACCTCTCCCAAATTGGTATCCACATCACTGACCTTCTAGTAACTTCAACAAAACTGTCTAATTTGCATCTACCTTGCATCCTGCCCTCTGCATCCACGACATCTGTGATCTCCATAGGTAGTGATGCTTGAATGTACTTTTTTGTTTACTTGTACAGTTTACTGATTCCTGTTACAAGCTCCCAATTCTAACTTACCAGAGAACGACAAATTCACTTTTTGAATTTCTGGCCATGTAAAACTAATCTCAAACATTCCTTACTCCAGAAATATAATTGCAAATAATTACACTGATATCGGGACGCAGATGTTCTTGATCTTAAGGCAGAATCATGTTCTCTAGGGCCAGCTCTCCTTATGCCCACACTTCCACTGTTGGCCATATAAAATTACAGGTGGCAAAATCTCCCTTGTGGCAAAATCCCCATTTGCCGTTTCTTAACATTTTTATTTTTGAATTTCATTTCAAAGAGCAATACGCAAGATAAAAATAAATCTAGATTGTATAACTTAAAGATTTCCAGCATGACACTGCCCCAGGCATATGTAGCTATGTCACTTAGTCATGGAAATTCACAGGATTTAGAAATTTGGTTTTATGTGTATCATTATATAGGTGCTTAAGAAATACTCAAATGAATCTTTTACTGCCTCCCCAAATAAAAAATGTTGATTTAACCCAGCTAGTGTGTTCAGTGGTTGAGGACTGACCTATGAACCAAGAGGTCCCTGGTTTGATTCCCACGCAGGGCATATGCCCGGGTTGTGGGCTCTATCCCCAGTGGGGGCATGTAGGAGGCTGCCGATCAATGTTACTCTCTCATCAATGTTTTTCTCTTTCTATTCCTTCCTCTCACTCTAAAATCTATTTTAAAAAATATTAAAAATGTTGATGGAGGTCATCCTCAATTATAAAGGAAAAGGATGTTGCAATAGCAATAGTTATGCCCCAATTAAGGGTGCATATGCATTTGGTCTGACTGGTGGAGGGTGCTGGTTAGCTATTAGGAACAAAAACTTGCTGATATCTTGTGCCTGCTTTTTTCCTAGTGAAGAGAGTAAGAGACCACACCAGAAAGCTTAGGATTTCAAAGATGCAAGACAGTGGTTTTAGAATCTCAAAGTATACAGTACCCATCTCAGACTCTACTATTGCTCATAAGCAAACTATAGTGTCAACTACTACAAGAAATTAGAGAACTACACTCTTTTCAGCAATTTTAACAATGTGGAGCTTTTTATATTATAAAAATCTGCTGATGCTGCCAAGCCTGATATTCACAAAGAAAAATAAAGCATATTTACAACAAGATCCAAAGATTCCCCAAATTAAGAATTGTACAACCAGTTCTTAATTTATGAAGAGTTTATAATCTATTCAACAATCCAATTATAAATCACCTGAGTACAGAGTATTAACACATTTTCTCATGTATCAGATTTTAAGTCATGCCTGGTTCATATATACATTTCAATCAAGAGACTCAAACTATTATTTGCTATAATTTAGAGGTGTCTGTAGACCAGAGATGGGAAACTCTTTTTTCTGCCCAGGGCCATTTGAATATTTATAACATCATTTGTGGGCCATACAAAATTATCAACTTAAAAATTAGCCTGCTAGGCCCTGACTGGTTTGGTTCAGTGGATAGAGCATCGGTCTGCGGACTGAGAGGTCCCAGGTTCGATTCCTGGTTGCAGGCCTATCCCCGGTGGGAGGTGTGTAGGAGGCAGCTGATCAATGTTTCTATTTCATTAATGTTTCTGACTCTCTATCCCTCTCCCTTTCTCTCTGTAAGAAATTAATAAAATATATTTTAAAAAATTAGCCTGCTATATTTGGTCAAACATTTAACTGATTCCTGATGCTTTGGCAGGGCCAGATCAAATAATTTCTTGGGCCTCACAGGACCTATGGGCTGGATGTTCCCCACCCCTGCTTTAGACTAAAACTTTTATTTACCCTTCATAATCTTTTAAGTGATAGTGAACAGCAAGAAATCAAGACAAGAACAGTATCCTCTATTTTCAGCTCTTTTATACCTTCCCTCCTTACAAATGAAATGTACATAGACATGTTTTTTAGTATCAACCATACATTTAAGAAGGATTGATCTAACTAACAGAAGTGATAAAGTTCAAAGAATCAGCTACTTTGCAGAGCTTAGAGCAGTGGTTGAAGTAAAGTGGGGTTACCTCTCTTTCTATTGTAAACCTGACTGATTTGGTGAACCCAAAGGAAACACCTGAGTCCAACTTAACCAATTTCATTACTTTATTGTTTCTTCCATTTCTTTCTAAAGATAGATACATTGCACCTAGTTAAATGAATAGAGATATCTCATTTTTCCTATAAGCAGGACATTTTAAGAACTGCATTGCATCTTTTGATTTATTATTGCTAATTTCCTTATATACTTATGCTACTTTCCTTCAATTTCTTGTTTCATTGATGCACAGATAATACTAGTTAATGTATTTTGTATCTTTGATTTACGGAAAACACAAAAGACTTTTCCCATATCTTCCTTTATTTTGAAATTGAGCTTTTGAATAATCCAGGTTTGTTGTGGATTATTAAGAGCTTCTGAGGCATATGTCACTCTCCTCAAACTGTTCCACCTTTCTCTTGAGATAATGCAAGAAACACATGCTCTACACCACGAATAAGCCAACAAGGATAAGAGGTCAAATTAGGAATAGGAAGCAAATAGATGCACATAATAACATGAACAAATAATCTAAACTAATAAAAGTGAAATAGTAAAATTAACCGTTTCTTCGGGACGGGGTAAGCCACGCCCACCAGCCAATCAGAATGGCTGTATGCAAATTAGCCCAGCCAAGATGGAGGCTGGGTGGCGGGTGCTGTGTGGGTGGGCAGAGCCAATGGGCTGGTGGTGGGTGCTGTGTGTGGGTGGGCGGAGCTGATGGGCCAGGTGGCGGGTGCTGTGGGTGGGTGGGCGGAGCCAATGGGCTGGTGGCGGGTGCTGTGTGTGGGTGGGCGGAGCCGATGGGCTGGTGGCGGGTGCTGTGTGTGGGTGGGTGGGGCACCATGCGTGGGTGGCGGTGGTGTGTGTGGGGTGGGCGGGCCGCTATGGGTGGGTGGCAGGCTGCAGGCCAAAGGTTGGGCAGGAATAGGCTGAGCTGACGGACTCCCGAGTGCACAATATATTGTGCACCAGGCTCCTAGTCATAATAATAAAAGTGTAATATGTAAAGATGGGATGACCTTCTGGCTGAAGCCGGGGCTGTGAGGGAAGTCAGTGCCAGCAGCTGGGGGAAGGAAGGCCTACTCTTGCACAAATTTCGCCTGGGGACTCTAGTCTGTATATATAAAAGCCTAAACAACTGGTAGCTATGACATGCACTGACCACCAGGGGAAAGATGCTCAACAAAGGAGCGGAAACCACAGTCATGGAAACATGAAACAGACTGCTGAATCTCAGAGGGGAGGGTGGGTAGAGATTAACCAAAGATTTTATATGCACACTGGAGGCCTGGTGCACAGATTCAGCACCGGTGGGGTTCTTCAGCCTGGCCTGTGGGGATTGGGCCAAAACTGGCTCTCCAACATCCCCTGAGAGGTCCCGGATTGTGAGAGGGTGCAGGCCAGGCCGATGGACCCCACCAGTGTATGAATCCATGCACCAGGCCTCTAGTGTATAAATAACGCACTTATAAATAGGAGAAAATAAACATATAGTGGTCAAGAATTCAGATTTTGAGGTGAAAACCATTTGAGCAAAAACCTCAGTCTGTGATCTTGGGCACTGGAAATAATCTCTTCAAGCCTCAGTTTTCTCATCCATAAAATAGGAAAATGAGACTAGATATCCCATCTAATTATCTTAAGTAATTAAAATAAGCTAACACACTTCCTGTGTGCAGTAAAGATTTTTTAATATATGCTGCTATTTATTATAAAAGGCAGAATGAAATAATGATTTCTTATAATTGTCTAAAGAAAAAATAGTGGAAAAAAAGAGAAAGCAATGATTATGTTATTCATAAAATAACACTTTTCTCCAGTCACCTTCCTATTTCACAGAGCCCAAATAACAATGTTCCCAATCTCAAATGTGATCTCTCTCTAGAAGATCTTTGCCTGCTGCCATAAGCATCAAAACATGCCAGCATGAAAACTTCCCTTGATTGCTACACATCTTGATGGCCACATACACATGCCCACACACTGGCACATATAGTATCAGCCTACTGCCCCATTTCTTTGTTCCCCTCTACAAGAATACCCTTCAAAACGACCCTCTATGTCTGTCCACTGATTCCATTCCCTCCCCTTTTACCCTCTTCAACCCATGCCTATTGGTTCCTCATCAGCACCCTTCATAAAAACCTCCCCTTAGAACTACTAGTAGCCCCCATATTGCCAAATCTAATAGTTAATCTTCAGCCTTCTTCTGACTTGTCCTCTCAGCAATATTTGCCCTGGTCGATCCCTCCCTTCTTCCTTGCCTTCTCCACTTGGCTTCCAGGGCACCCTCACTTTTGGTCTCCATGCACCTCATTGGCAAGTTCTTCTCAAATTCTTTTGCCATCCTTCCTAAAATTCAGTCCTCAGCCACCTTGTCTTCAATCCATATTCCCTCCTTCAGTGATATTTTAGCCCCATGGCTTTATGGCTCCCGGTTTTTATATTGACCATGTACCTACTGTCCAGATTCATACATCTATTTCCCCACTAGACATCTCCATCTGGTCATCTAACAGAAGCCTCCAACTTAAAAGGTTCACAACCAACCATTTGATTTTTTCCCACTCCTCCCCAAAGTAAGGTAATGCTTTTGTCTTTTTTAGTCTTATTTATTTCAGCAAATGGCAACTCTCTTACTACCTTTCCAGTAGAACAAAGCCTTCAAGGGGTCCCTGACTTCACTCTTTCTAGTACATCTCAAATCTAATCCTTCAATAAATCTTGAAGGCCTCATCTTCCAAATAGACCCAGAATCCAACCACTTCTCTCCTCTCACCATGATAAACCCTAATCCAAACCACCATCATCTCTGGGTCATTGCAACTGCCTCCCAACTGCATTCTTTGCTTCCATTCTTGCCCTCCCACATCCTCATTTCTTACAATAGCCAGAGGAACTGTTTAAAACATGTCAGAGAAATCCTCTGCTCAAAACTTTGGGGCTTTCCATTTCGCTCACAGGGAATGACCTGGTCCTGGCTACCTCTGCAAAATCTACCCCCCATCCGTGTTCTTGCTCACTTGTCTGTCTCAGCTGGGCTATTGATACAGCTTCCTGTTTCTCTGCTCCCAGTCTTGCCCGCCCCCCATCCGTCCTTCTCTGATATTATTGTTCTAAGAGTTTTCCATTTCTCATGTATTCTAAGCCCACCCTTGAATACAGGTGTTTTGCAGTTGCTGCTCCCTCTGCCCAGAAAAATCTTTCCTCAGATCATGCTTTTGGTTTGTACTCTTTCCACGTCAGGTCTCTGTTCATTATTACCTAATCAGAGAGAACTTCCTTGATCACCCTAATTAAGAAGCACTCCCTTCCCCAATCTTGTTCTGTCCTCCTAATCCTACTTTCTTTTTCTTCTTAGCACATAAGAACATTAGATGTGTTCTAAGTGTTTATTTGTTCATTTGTTTATTGTCTATCTGCCTCTGCAAGAACTAAAGGCAAGGACTAAGTTTTAGTCACTGATTTACTCCCAGTACAGGAACTTGTGCCTGGCTGACAGTAAATGCTCAGTAAATGTTTGCTGGATGGATGAATGCATGAATGAATTGGTTTTCTATTCAATGTACAATTCATGGTAGGCAACAGAAGATTTAAAAGTTAAACAAGTAGATTTGACTTGGGTGAGGTAGGAAAAAATGATAGTAAAAAAATCAATGAAATCTGTTAATTGTTCAGTTGATGCTATTAGAAGCTGATTTCTCCATTTCTGATGCTTCCAATCAAAGAATCACTCCCCTGACTAAAACCAACCACCAGGCTGAGTCACATGGAACCAGCTGCTAGGCTAGTTTTTCTCCTGTGTGACCTGAATGACTCAATGTGCTGATGACAATATTGGCTTTATGTCCCAGGACCCCTCTAAGATGTCTGGAATCAACTATCAACTTTACTCAAGTACATCTTGCTCAACTTGGTTAACCAGAAACTGTTCATTCCTTGAATAAGATTGCTGCTGCACTTTTGTCATCCACTGATTACGTGATGAATTGGAATATTAACATTCTTAAGTTAACATTTTTAAGAAAAACACTTTATGCAAAACCATTTGAAGACTTTTAAATGTCTGTAGATGATATTTGGGGGTGGGAATAGGTGAGTTAAAACTTGATCATCATAAACTAAATATACATAATTTTGAGTGTCAAGAGTCCAAGCCTATTATTTCAGCATAAGAACATTTTACCAAATGCTAAGTATTTTCGCATGTTGTTTGAATTTGTATCCCATATATTCCATATGCTAAACCTCTAGGGCAGTGGTTCTCAACCTTCCTAATGCCGCGACCCTTTAACACAGTTCCTCAGGTTGTGGTGACCGGCAACCATAAAATTATTTTCGTTGCTACTTCATAACTGTAATTTTGCTACTATAATGAATCATAATGTAAATATCTGATATGCAGGATGTATTTAGGTGACCCCTGTGAAAGGGTCGTTCCACCCCCAAAGGGGTCGCAACCCACAGATTGAGAACTGCTGCGCTAAGGCATTAAAAATGACCCCCCACCTCAACTACATAAAGTGAGATGAACAGTGATAAGGTGACTAAACTAATAAAGAAGGGGCTAAGAGCTTCATTATTATTACTTGCTATATTATTATTGTTTAAGAAAAATATTTTTGTTTTAATATTTTAATGGGTTTTACTACTATCTTCACAATTGATTTAGAAATCAGTATTTTGAATAAAAGGGCCAAATTTCTAAAAATTCTCAGAGAAACAAAAAGAGAACAAAAAAATGCCTATTATAACCAAGAAAAAAAAAAAAGGCCAGGATGGCCTTGGGAGGTAGTATAGAATTACACACAAACTACCCTGTGGTCTAAGTTTTTGGCTTGCCTTAGGGAAGATATTCAGCTTGTCCAGTTCTCACCTCCAGAAGCAAGGAGAAAAGGTGAGGAGCTTGGGATACCCAGGTAAACTTTCCAAGGTAGTTTCTCCAATTTCTCCCAACCTGAAAAATTGGTTTGCCACTTCCTGGAATACTTGCTTTCAGATTTATAAAAATAAGGCCATGCCTGCAACCAGAAGACAAGAAATGACATAGCAATGCAGAGTGCTGTGTTAAGTACCTCAGTAACATCAAGAGAAAGTGTAGCTTCCAATATAATTATTTTAAATGGTGATGTCTATCAAATGACACTCAATTCTCTGGGTGGGTCTGAAGTTTCCCTCAGGTAAAGTCAATTAGCCTTTTTATTCATGGATGGTATCAGTGCAACATTCCATAATATCTCTCCCACTTAGTCATAAAATCTTACAACAAAGGTTCACTGACTCCAATCCTATTTGATTCACAATGAGGAACTGATGAGTTATCACTCAATGTGATGCATACTTGGAGATTCAAAGACACAGTTCAAAAACCTCACAGAGTTCCAAGTTTGCTGGATAGAACCTTTATCGTAGTGCTGCTAGGATCAAGGAGTTATGGGTACAAGATGGGGCCATAACCCTAGCTGGTTTGGCTCTGTGGATAGAGTTAAGGCCAAAGGGCCCTGGGTTCGATTCCAGTCTGGAGCACATGCCTAGGTTGCAGGCTCAGTCCCCAGCGGGAAGCAGCCAATCAATGATTCTTTCTCATCATTGATGTTTCTATCTCTCTCTCCCTCACCCTTCCTCTCTGAAATCAATTAAAAATATATATACTTTTAAAAAAATGGGGCCATAGACCTCTGCATATGGCTTGAGAGGGAGAAGGTATAGCTAGATTAGGGAAGGCTTCTCTGGACGTTGGCTATTAAATCTTGAAGACTGAGTAGAAGGTGGCCTGACAATAAGGATCTAGAAATTGAGGAGGAAGACAAGAAGGGGAAGAATCCTCTGAACTTTGTTGTCCAATGCTGCAGCCGCTAGCCACTTGTTGGATATTTAAGGGAATTAAAAATCAATAAAATATAAATTTTAGTTTCTGTCACACCTGCCATATTTCAAGGCCTTAATATCTACATGTGCCTCATTATTTACCATATCAGACATCATTACAGGAAGTTCTACTGGAGAGCACCGGCTCTGAACAAAAAGAGGAGTGAAAGCACAGAGACCTAAGAACAGATGTTTGAGGGGATAACTGCAGGTGCTTAAGCAAAGCTACAAGGCAGCTGACCAAAGAGATACCCAGGTGATGAGGCAGGAGGCACAGGCCAGTGCAGACAAACCATGGAATTTCTTGGCTAATTTTACAAAATGTAGGAGGAATGGAGTCCTGGCAAGGTCTGCCTCTCATTATCAACCAGTCGCCACAGCACTGGAAAGCTGCATGGCCCAAACGTTTGAACAAGCATCCTCAGTTCACTGACTGTGTTTATGAAACCATATGTCTTCTGGTAATGATGGTAACTTACCACATCATGAAATCATTATTTTTCTTTGAAAAAAGGAGATTAAATTTTTTATTTGGGCATCTTATCCCTCTTTTATTTTTTTGTATTTTTTAAAAATCTGTAAAACGTTTTGCACTTAGAAGAACTGTGTTTTGATGCTTTCTGGGGTCTACAACACACAGCCTTTGGTAGAGCAAAGTATGGGCTGTAAGAACACACGATTGTGCTATTAAGAACTCAAGAATGACCACAGATAAGCTCCATCAAGCATTTTTCCTCAAGCAGTTAAAGATTAAAATGAGACTAAAGATAAAATAGATCCTTAGAAATATATAGGACTTTATCAATCATTTAGGATTCCCTCTCCTGTAATCCTTGCTTTCTGAGAAGACTCCTGATCTGTATGTGTTTCTTCCTCTACTCAGAATGCCAACTGCATCCTTTATTAATCTTCATTGTTTTCCACTGTTGCTCCCCATAAAAACTTAGTAATCTGAGACACACAAGAAATATTTCCATATCAGGATGCTCCTTTCAAATTTGTATTATAACTCCTCAGTTGGACAAATGCTACTTCAAAATGTTGTTTACAAGAAGAGAGCCTCCATCAAAGAAAAATAAAATTGTAGTAGATGTATCTATTTTTTCAGAATAAAGCAAGGTACAAGGTTTCAGATGAAATAGTAGAAAATTTGCCATGCAAATTACAGAATGAAAACAATAATAATAACAGCTAATAGTTACTGAAAGATTAGTATGTGCCAGGCACCTTACCAAATGATTTATGAACATTAAACCTTTATAATATCTCTATGGTATAGTATGATTATTATCTACCTTTTTAAAGGTGAGAAACTTGAGGATCAGAAGTAACTTAACCAATATAACTGAAAAAAGATTTACAATTGCCAAACACTCTTGAAAAAGAAAACAAGCTGGAGGACTCACACAAGCTGATTTCAAGATTTACTAGAATGTTACAGTAACCAAGAGAGTGTGATATTGTCAAAGTCTTGACATAGATTAATGGAATAGGATATAGTCCACAAATAGATCTACTCAGAGGGTCAATCATTTTCAACAAAGGTGCCAAGGCAATTAAACGAAGAAAGTTTAGTTTTTTCAACAAATGGTGATGGAATATCCATATGCAAATACATAAATACATAAATACATAAATAAATAGAAAGAAAGAAAGAAAGAAAGAAAGAAAGGAAGGAAGGAAGGAAGGAAGGAAGGAAGGAAGGAAGGAAGGAAGGAAGGAAGAGAAAGAGAGAACCCAACCCATATCTGGCACCCCATACAAAAATTAAACTCGGAATAGATCATAGGCCTAAATGTAAAGTTTAAACTATAAAAATTGTAAGGGAAAAATGTATCAGAAAACTTTTGTGACCTTGGTACAGGCAAAGATTTCTTAACTAGGACAAAGATCCATAAAGGAAAAAGAGTAACAAATTTGACTTCATCAAAATTTAAAATGCATTGTTTAAAAAATTAAAAAACAAGCCACATGTTGGGAGAAAGTATCTGTGACACATACCTGATAAAGACCATGCATCCAGAATTTATGAAAATTCTCAAAACTCAAAAAGAGAAAACAACCCAATATTTAAAATAGGCAAAAGACACACTGGGCCTTATCCTTGGAATACTCACTTTGGGATGCTTCTCTCTGGGAACCCAGTGATCATGATCTTGGGAAGTTTGATAAACTGCGTAGAGAGATACAAGTATAACAGGACTTCGCTCCCTCTTCCTGCCTCTCACTCCAGGCAAGGCGGAGAACCCTAGCTGACCGTGCCTACATCAGTCCCTAACGCAGCACTTTGGGAAGTTCTTGGTCTAGAGACCACTTTGCACTCTTAAAAATTATTAACGCTGTCATAAGTTTTTGTTCATCAGTTATATATAGTGATATTTACTATTAGAAATTAAAACCAAGAAATTTAAAAAATATATGAACTCATTAAAATAATAAAGCCATGACATGTTACCATTAACAGTAACATATTTTATTTTTAAAATTTTACATATTACTTTTAGTACCAACCATATTTCCAAAAAAATAATAATAAACTTAGTGAGTAGATGGCATTGTTTCACAATTTTTGCAAATTTCTTTAAAATCTGGCTTGATAGAAGATGGTAAGACCCTCATACCCACTTCTGCATTCAATTTGCTGTGATGTCACCTATTCAGGTAGCCTCAGGAAAACTACTAAACACTCATGAGAGAGTAAAAGTAAAAAAGCAAATAAAGTCTTAGTATTATCATGTAAATTATTATTGACTCTGTAGACCAAGCATGTCAAACTCAAAGGCTAACACGGGCCACATAAACAAGGTTTAAGTGTATGTGGTCTGCAAAAAACCAAAAGCTTCAATTTTCATAGAAAAGTAGACTTATTTCAATAGAGACATGCTGAATACAAAGGGCTGAAATAAATGAGTAATCTATAATAAGAAAAGCATAATATGCTAATTAGACCAGACAGCCGAATGACCTTCCAGACAAAGCCAGTGCTTCGAGGGCTGAGCCCCTTGAATGGATTTTGTGCATTGGGCCTCTAGTCATTAACATAAAATAATAGAACATTTTAATAAAAAATAGTATTTTTTTCTTGAACATTAACTGACGAAACACTGAATAACTGCACAAATCAATAAGCGTAATGCAAATAAACCTATTTTTCTTGTTCTCTGAGAGCGAAATATTTCCTGTTGCACACACCAAACAAGTCAGTCCAAGTCTAATGACAGGGCAATATGTTGCTAAAATATTCGCTGCTAGTATTAGTGGAGAGAAATGGTGTGCCTGTGCATAAGGTGCACAAGGGAAATGAATGCAACATGATTATAGTGATCAGTCATTTAGAGAACATTATAGTTCATTATTAATAATCATGTATAACAGGATATTGTAAAAATTAGGTTATAAAATTTTTACTAAAACGTTTCTTACATACTGTTATATTGGCTGGGCCGCAAAAATATTCGTGTGGGCCTCATGCAGCCCACGGGCAGCAAGTGTGACATGCTTGCTGTAGATCCATGCACTTTGAGAATCAAAGAATGCCCTAGGGATGACAATAGAAACACCTCCAGGAAGAAACTCAGATCCCTAAAAGGGCTGGGTATAGCACAGCCCTCTTGCACTCTGGAGCATTCCACAAGAACCAGATGAAAGAATATCCTGGGGTCTCCATTACAGGACTGTACTCCCATTGTGGTCTCAGGAGAGAGGACTTAGCTATCATCAACCACTTCACCTCCTTAGCTAGCCTACAACCCAAATTCACCCCCATTCACTCATTGTCTATTGCCCTGTTTCATTTCTAATAACCACTACATAGCCAGAAAGAGCACCTCCTCCACCATAGGACCCACTCCAAATTTCTTCATGCCTCAGAGTCTAGATCAGACACACCCCTAGCTCAGAAAGAGGTAGTACCCACACCACCATCCCACAGTAACACCTTTCACTCTGAGGTTCCATCCTCAGCCTCAATATTAAACCCTCCTCAGAATGTCTGACAGAGGACATAACCATTCCCCTTAAGATAACCATCACCTGCCTTAACCGATTTGGCTCGGTAGATAGAGCATCGGCCTGCAGACTGAAAGGTCCCGGGTTCGATTCCGGTCAAGGGCATGTACCTTGGTTGCGGCACATCCCCAGTAGGAGGTGTGCAGGAGGCAGCTGATCGATGTATGTTTCTAACTCTCTAAACCTCTCCCTTGCTCTCTGTAAAAAATCAGTAAAAAAAAATTTTTTTTTAAAGATAACCATCACCTCCATCCACAAGGGTGTGTTCTGGCCCTGGAGCCTGGAAAAAACATTCACTTAACCATTGACATTGGCATATCACTTCAAATCTGAGTTACACAGGCTTTACCACAGCCACCTACAATAGACACCAAGATAAATCACAGCATTGACAAGGGCTGAGTTAGTGATCTAGAGGATTTATTCTGTGTTAGCAGACTACAGTGATGGGAGGGATAGAGTGATACATTAGTGTTTTTTATGATGTTAAAGAACTTAGTGGATTCTAACCTACATTTGCTTAAAGAAAGAATAGAACAGAATAAAATAGACCAGAGTGCAATCCATATCTAGGTTCATAATGGGTTCTGCCATTTACTAACATTGAGTTTGGGGAACTTACTTGAGCTTTTAACTGCTCAGTTTCCTCATCTATAAAATGGAGATAATAGTTTCTAA
Organism: Murina feae; assembly: GCA_004026665.1. Taxonomy (NCBI): domain Eukaryota; kingdom Metazoa; phylum Chordata; class Mammalia; order Chiroptera; family Vespertilionidae; genus Murina; species Murina feae. The sequence continues at coordinate 74,547 of PVJC01000852.1, read as the reverse complement.
CACATAGGATTATGAGGGCTTAGTGGTTTTGTATTTTTAAGATACTTAGAATAGTGTCTGGGATATACTAAGAACTTTACTTGTCAAGCATAATGTACAATAAGTATGTGTTGAGTTGTGATAAAAAGTTTGGAAAACTCTAAATTAGACAAAGAGAAATATAAATTTAACTCCAGTAGACAGACTAAAAGCCAAAGAGTAGGTGTTCCACCCTGATCAGTTTGGCTCAGTGGATAGAGCGTCAGCCTATGGACTCAAGGGTCCCAGGTTTGATTCCAGTCAAGGGCATGTACCTTGGCTGCGGGCACATCCCCAGTAGGGAGTGTGTAGGAGGCAGCTGATCGATGTTTCTCTCTCATCGATGTTTCTAACTCTCTATATGATGTTTCTTCCTTCTCCCTTCCTCTCTGTAAAATATATCAATAAAATATATATTTTTTAAAAAGAATGGGTGTTCTGGGTATGTGGGGTTCTTGGGTAGGGAGCATGGAGTATAGGGGTTTGGATTTAAGTCTCTCCTTCCACAGTCTGAGGAGCTATCAAGAGAGGAGAAAACATTAAGAGGGGAGAAAGTTGTTTTATCTAATGTAGAAGTCTTTTGTATTCAAATCCCCTTTATCAGGACCCAGATGTTTTAAAAATGATGCCAAACTGTGATAAAAACAGATGTACATGCAGGAAATACAGCACATCTAGCAAGGAAGACTGTTGGGTAATTCAGTTTGTTAACGACAAGTACTATGTAGTAAGCATTTGCAGATGATCATTAAAATACATCCCCAGCAGTCATTTCTTAGGGTTGTTATTGTTTTCAAAGTTTTATCTCTAAAAAACCCTTAAAAGCCACTTACCCAGCTGGGCTGAAAGCAAGTTGCAATTAGACATTTAACCCTGAATAGAAACAAGGAGGGTGGACAGTATGGTTTGAAGATCCCCACTCCTGTATGTTGAAACCTAACACAAAGAAGATGTCTGTGACGCCCACCACCCTGCACAATTGCAATCATGATAAGCTCACTCTGAGTTGGTTAAGTCCATCTAACTTAAGTCACTACACAAAATTTTAAACCCCACCATCTTGACAAGGGAGCTCATATGGTGACTGCTTATTTGTGATCTGTAACCATCCAAAGCCACCTGCTCTGTTACTAAACGGGAGCAAGACTGGGGGGTAGCAAGGGTGTAGGCTGGCTGTGTTCAACTGCACTAATCTCAAGTTCAGTGAAAGATACATTCATTTAAATCAGTTCAAAAACAAACCTGCAGGGAAATTCTGTACTGGTGGCATAACAGCATGTTTCAGAATGAGATCTTAAGGCAGTATGTTATTATAATCTCCATTTTAGAGATGCATGAACTCAAAACAAAAGAGATTAAGCAACTTGGATCATGACATGAATTAAGGACGAGGGAAAGGTAGTGCCCATAGCCAAGCATCCCAGAGAGTTCTTGGTACCTTATTGCTTAGGGCTTTACTCATCTTCATTTCTATTATTCAAGAATACAGTGTGTGCTACAAGCCAGGTATCACCTGTTTAAATAGGTACCCAACCTGAAAGAGACGTGTCAATTACCTGTAGGGCTGCATTGCCTGAATCACAGTGCACGTGACTGAATCCAGTTGTGTAATGTGAGTACAGACTCACTGTACATTTCACATATAAGCTAAACAATAACAGAAAAAAACTTTCCTTCAGACTGCCTGGTGATTCAGGTAGAGGACACCCACCAAACTCGTGGTTAGGGAAGATGAACAACAGGTTTGTCAACATTAACCTTCGTCAAGTGTCAGTCATGAGTTTCTAATGGAGAAGCAAGTTGTTTTGTGTGTTTTTTTAATGACATATTTGCATGTAGTTAGGAAGAGGTGTGCCTATTCAATCCATGACTACGACACCAGGAAGAATAGCATTAGAGTGAAACCCAGGAGGCAATGACCTTAAGTGCAGGTGGTTGTCACAGTGTCTATTATTAGGATCAATGCAATACAGTCAGAAGTAATGTTGCAAAATGGCAGGATGGAAGGCCAGTTTCCCGTGACAAAGAGCAAAGGCATGCTGTAAACACTGGCACAAACAAACAGCCCGTGCAGCCACCACGACCAGGAGAAAAATTACATGAGGTTTTACACAACAAAGGAAGCATTGTTCTCCTGTGGTCATCCTTAAACTCATCCTTTGTTGAAGAAGATGCTTAGGCTCCACCATGGAGCTGTGGTGTCCCACCCAACATTCTCCCTGTGGGCCAAGGGATGGAATACATCGATTCACAGTGAATTGTTGCTTCTAACTGGAGATCCCACATCTTTCTTTCAACAGCCAAGTGTCCTCCAAAACACAACGAGGTATGTACAGTAGAGTAGGCCAAGCTGATAGCTGCTGAGGCAGATGTGGGCAGAGCCAATTCTCCCCCAGAGGACAGCTTGTGCCTGACCTGGGGCAGGACAACAACCTCAGGGCTCCCGTTTCTTCACCTGCACAGTGGGGCTCCCCATGCTGGCACTTGGAGATGGTTATCACTATACGCACCCATAGATTTTCCTCCTTCCTCCTTTCCTCTCTTCCTCCCTTCCTTTTTTCCTTCCTCCCTTCTTCACTCCCTCCCTCTCTTGCCCCTTCCCTCTCCCTCCCTCCCTCCCTCCCTCCCTCCCTTCCTTCCTTCTTTTCTTCCTTCCTCCCTGTCTTATAACCCCCCCTTTTTTTTTTCAAAAAAAAAAAAAGGAAGCCAAAACCTGTTTGCTAAGGGAAATCAAAAGCTTACATGAAAACACATTTTGGTTGTGTAACAGACATGAATTGTGCCAGGCAACTGTCTGGGTTCATATAGAGTCAGAGAGGGGAATTACACAAATAGGGATAAGAGGGAATCTCGGTAAACCCTCCCGCTCATGAGGCCTCCATCACCCTATGACTACCAATGCCGGCTCCCCACCCACCCCGCCCCAGGTGGGAGGTCATTAAGGAGTGCTGTCTCATTAAGGAGTGCCTGATCTGACTCCTGCCTACTTGTATCAAAGCCCATGCAATTAAAAAAACATGTATTAATTCAACAAAAGTGCCTTTTGAGCACCTCTTGAGTTCCTTGGCAGAGTGAGATGAAATATTAAAAGCATTATATGATAATTTAGGAAGCCTGAACACCTTTCTAGGTACTGAGGATATGAAAGATGAGTAAGACGTTGTCCCATGTTTCTCGGGGGGCTCATGCTCTAGTGAGGAGCCTGACAGGTAACTACCACAGGGTTGGCACTAAACTGGAGGTATGTTTATGCCAATTCTCCCAACTGCTCTGGGATCGGCAGAAACCCTCCAGAAGAGCATGTTGTCCTCAGAGGGTCCCCACTCCTCACCTCCTTCGTAGGTCAGGTCAGAAGGAAAGAAAATAGTTACAGGTGGGGTTCTGAGTGATTCGATTCGGTGTAAGTTCAGTTAAGCTAGTAAAGCCCATTCGTGAAAGAACTTCCTGTAAGCAAGGTGCCACGGCTGTTTCCAGCTCATGATGAATAAACGAAATATCACAACAGGTACACTGCCTGAAAGAAAGTGGCTCACACAATGCTATGACTTCTGTTTTTCCTGTTCTGGGATGTGGGTAGGTGACTTTCCTTTGATGAAGGGACTTTCGGGTCTGGGTGAATATGGTTAAATGTGATTGCAAAGTTGATAGGACCCAGCCAGGAAGTGTTTGTAATTTGATAGAGGGGGTAAAATCCTTTGATATTAAAAAATGTGCGCACATGTGCACACACACACACACACCTTGCTGAAAACACTTGTAGCTCCTTGACTGTAATTTTAAATCTTGTGATTATCTTTTGAGAGAGCTTATTGGAAAGTATTTTCCCAATACTTTCTCATGAATAAATATTATATAAGACACAATTACAATGAAAGATAATCTATGTTGCTTTGCTTTCCCACCTTCCTGCCAACTGAGCATATTCCATCTCCATCACCAAACGAAGCCCGATGGATATGGAAGGCTCACTGTGTTCTCTCTTCAGGGCTGTGTTCTCCAGGTCTTCCCATCCTATACAGACAGCCTTGCTTAAACCCCGCAGAGTGGATTTTTGCCACGGTTTCTCCTTCTGCTTGAAATAACGAACAACTCACCACTTTCCTTCTCCAGATTTTAATTGATTAGTTAAAAACTAAATCTGAAAATTAGCTTCGAATTTAAACCTGAATTTGAAAAGCCATGGGAATGGCTTTTTTGTGGCTGTAAAATCTCTCCAGAAGTGAAGGCTGGGCTGGAGGAGGACAGAGACGCAGGAGTGAAGGAGAAGCCCCCACTCCCACCCCACCCCGCTCCCAAATCCTACTCCATTAAGGTCACTGGCCTGTCGTTTTAAGCAAAAACAAAATCAGATGATTACAGGTATATGATTACCTGTAAGAGTGATTAGAAATAACGACCAAGATTCCTTTCCAAGTTAGAGTAAAAGAAAAAAGGGAGCATGGAAATCTCTCAGGCTTGTGTCTACTGATGTTTCTACTGATTTTCTATAATTGCTTTTTTGTGTGCTTTCAGCTTTTTGTCTTTTGCAAACACACACACACACACACACACACACACAACGAAAGAAATAATTTAAGGAAGAGGGAGCAGTGTGAGAAATTGAAAAATTATAACAGCTTATAATACATTGGTAGTACTTAGTCTGCCCCAGACACTTTTCTAAACACTCCATACTTATTAACTCATTTCTCTCTTTCAATTCTATGAGCTCTGGAGGATTTCTAAGCACAGTTTCCAGATGAGGAAATGAGGCACAGAGAGGCTGCTGAGCTTGCCAAGGACACACAGCTTGTCAACTTGTATTTAAACTGGGGCAGGGTAGCTCCGGACTCTGTTCCATTCCACTTTGTTTTTTAACCATTAGGCAGCATAAACCCCCATTAGACTTTAACCCCCATTCCACATGGATTAATTAGGGGGAAGATGAGGAGAGATACTCAAATGAAGTTAAAATAGAAAGGGGCTGAAGCCTGAAGAACTGCCAATTCAAGGGCTGAGGGGGGCTGGTCACAGATTGGCCAGGTTTCCGGTTTAAGTAGTTGGGAAAGGTACTCATCTGAAATATCCAGTCCACCCTGGTGGCAGGCCTTCCAGGACCTCACTTGGAGCTGGAGAGCAGCGAGGAGCCTCCCAGAGCCTCCCTTGTGGCTGGAACGAGCCACAAGTACGGGGTATTCTTGCTCCAGTCACCACCGCCCCCGCCCCCCCCCCCGCCCCAGGAGCTGTGACACCCAAGCTTGACTGCTCCCACCCTGACCTGAGCTTTAGCTGTTGGACAATTTCTCCCAGGGCAGCACCCACATTAGAACTCGTGCTGAGCCCTCTGCTTCTATGTCACCTTGTCCTTTATGACTGTCCTGAGGACAAATACTGTTCTCCATTCATAGAACAACCATGTCAGCCTCAGAAGGGTGAGGGTCAGTTGGGGATTCAGAACCCGGGCTGGGAGTTACTGAAAGGGACCATTTGTGCAGACTGGGGCAGGGAGAGCAGCAGATGCCTACACTGTCCAAAAGGAGGTGGGGATTTTTTTTTAAGCTTTAGAGCTGATATTCTGGCCCAGCTCCTTCCCCGCAGAGCCAGGAGGTGGTGGCCTAAAGGGAACAAGTTCTTTCCTCTGCTCGGCCCTCCATTCTCTCTTCCACGGGCCTCGGTGGAGGAAGTAATTAAAACTGACAGAGGATGAGAACTTCCTCCCCGGCCCTCTCTCGCTACTCGGGTTTTGCTTTCTCCATGGACGGGGTCCTCCCTTCCTGACTCTCCCCCTTCAAGCCTGAAATTCAGGCTCTTCCCTCAGATGCTTTGGTGAAATGTCAGCTCCTGGAGGCTCTGGCTGTGGCTCAGGCCCCGTTTGCCTGTGTGCTGGCCGGGTGCCACCTGCTATCATCAAGTGTGCGCCAGGCCATCTTCTTCACACTGAAGCCTCCCCTCTCCTTTCCAGGCAACTGGCAGCTGAGCCTGAACCGTACTGCGCAGTGTGCTGGAGGGGCCAGTGGTGTGGACATCATTTTTCGGGCAGCGATGGGGACTGACTGTCGAAAGCCACTGGCTTGTCAGGAGCAGAGCACTGGCCGGAATCTCCCCTTGAGAGAGTGGAGGGTCTTCCTGAGCCTTTACTAGTTTTGCCCATCATGACCTTCCACTGAAATAGAGTCACGGTGGTCTGTCCAGGAGGAAAAACAGGTAACGGGCAGACTTTCACCATCCTTATTTGTTTTCCCCACAAAATTTTCTCGGCTTTTGACGATACCGCCTACTGCTTATCTGACCGAAATAAATAAATCATAACAAAATATTATCAAATATATATAATATGCCTAAGTATACGATACACTTTGCTGTTTTACAAATGCACATATAAAATAGAAGTGTAGTTTCTGCTAATAAAATTACTACTTGCTCACATGGAATGTATGACTTCGATATTTAACTTTATCATTTTCCCACGGGAGCCTCTGGACTGAATTCCTCAAGGGGAGGGAAGGTGGGAGGGGAGTGAGTGAATTTGCTTTTTCCTCCCTGGAATAATTAGAATGCAAGGTCAGCCTTGGGCGGTTTGGATCCCGGCACCAGCCCTGGCTGCCAAGGATGTTGGCGCTTCCTCCGTGTAGCCAGGGAGGTAAGAGGCCAGGGCGGGAGGAGGCCCGCAGGAGCAGCAGGGCGCGGAGCAGAGGCAGAGCGTGGCTGCATGGTAACTGTACCTTTTGCTGGAGGCCTGCTCCTTCTCTTTCTCCCCGCTAGGCTTCTCCATATGCTGATCCTGTTCCCGCTCCCACTCCCTGAAACCCTGGGGAAGAGGCGGCACATCTCTGCGACTGGCCTGGCCTGGGGTCCCAAACCCTCTAGGGAGGGGCTGCGGCACTTGGGCTGCCATCTCCCACTCACTTCGTATGGACTAAAAGGGGGGAGAAAGTAAGAGTTGCCTGGCCACACGTCGTGTTTGGCTATTTTGCGAGTACATCTCTTCAGTGGGTTACAAAGATACTAAAAACATTCGCGAAATACCCGAGGCCTCCCGCAGTGCACAGCGGAAAGGGCATGGCAGCAGGAAGAGAAATGCTCCTCACTCAGGCTCACGCTGGCTCCGTTCTCCTCCGACTTGCAGAAGCATGAAACTCGATAGCAAACCTACTCGACAGCAAAATGTCTCTTCCTCACCGGTACATGTAAAGCGAGAAAGGTCGCCTACTGATTTCAGTAGTGAAACTTTTGCTCACCGAAGGCCAGACGTGCGATGCGGTGGGCAGCGTGCAGACAAGCAGGAAGCTGCTGTCATAGAGGTACTTGTCCTTCACGAAGCTGCAGGTGGCCACTTGCCTTGATGGGCAGTGCACTCCGTCCCCAGGCAGAGCCACACGTTCTCCCTGAAATTTGGAAGCAAGGTCTGCCTCTTCTACAGGATGCAAGCGGGCAGCTTAAGTCCATCTTCAGAGTAATAGGAGAGCAAGGATCCAAGCACAGCCACAGCCAGGCGCCCATGCAGAGGCCGGCTACCCTGCTCTGCTTGAGAATTATCCCCCACTCCCTCTCCCAGCCCCATTCTTCTTTAATTGATCTAGGTTTGGGGACCAGAGCCTTGGGATTTTGTAAACCAGTGCAGCTGGTTGGAACTGGCAGTAGGCTGAGAATCGCCTGCCTGGAATCGCTGGTCTATTGTATGACTTGCTCAAAGCCTCACTCAGAAGTATTGCAGCCCCTTTAAGAGCAAAACAGAAGAGCCTCTTTTCACTCAGTGCCAAAGACCATGTCCTCAATACCTCACATTATGCATAAGCTCTCTCAGTACAGAACTGGTGCAGCTCCTAAGAAGATGGGCCTGGGTTCTCATTCTGCCTAAGCAGTGGGTGACACTCAGGAGGCTGGTGCACAAGATGGGACTCAAATGACCTTCAGCTCAGAGACTCAGAGAGAGGAAGCCCACAGTCCCACAGTCTCAGAGTCTTTGCCTGCCAAAGAGAGTGTTGGGCTCATGAAACAATCCCTGAATTCCTGCTAGCTTTAAGAATGTGTAAGTTTATGGTATTTAATTCAGTGCATTCTGATCATTTCAATCTGCACTCGCCTGTTCTTTCCACCTACAAGAAAGAGAGAGACGAAGCACATCACCTCCAGGGGGTCTAACATACAAATTCTCAGTTTTAAATGCCATGTGGTTTTTCAACTCTCTCTGTAGCTACATTTCGCCTTACATGTATGAGTGGAAGGAAATCAAGTTTGGTCAAGGCTTACACTGAAGGAAGTTGGTGTGAGGCCTGGCCCTGTTTTACAGGCCCCCAAAGGACATTGTCTGAGGAGGGGGTATGGGGCTGGAGCCCATTTCCTTTTTCTCTCAGAGCCCCAAGTACGCCTTAGGAACACTGATTCCTGAAAGAACCTACTAAGCTCTTCCAGGTGCAATTTTCATGAGAAATTGCTAAAGAACATGGACTTGGATGGCAGATTTCAAGGCTTGAGCTTCCAGGTATGCTTGATTCACACGCAAATACGACCACACCTGCCATCTGTCACCAGGCAGGAAAGGGACATGATGAAGTGGGACCCAAAGCCCTAGGAATTTAAAATTTGCAAAAGTGAAACTGGCAGTTTGCCACCCTGTCTATGCAAAAGGAATTTCCTTTTCTGACTAATATTTTTTATTGTTAACAGTACAGATGTCCCCCATTTTTCCTCCTTTGCCCCCCTCCACCCAGCCTCCATCCTACCCCAGCCTTCCCCACACTATTGCCTGTGTCCATAGGGTATGCATACATGCATATATGTTCTTTAGTTAATCTCTTCTTCCCCCCTCCCCTCCCATATCTGTCATTCTGTCCCAGGTATCCATGTCCCTAGGCCTATTTTGTTCTTCAGTTTGTTTTGTTCATTAGATTCCACATATAAGTGAGATCATGTGATATTATCTGACTGATTTATTTCATCTAACCATCTCTAGGTCCATCCATGCTGTCTCAAAGGGTAAGAGATCCTTCTTTTTTACAGCTGCACAGTATTCCACTGTGTAGATGTACCACAGCTTTTTTATCCACTCATCTACTGAAGGGCACTTGGGCTGTTTCCAAATCTAAGCTATTGTAAATAACTCTACCATGAACCTAGGGGTGCATATATTCTTTCCTGACTAATATTTTTTTGTAGAAAGACAAATTAGCTTTATAACTAATGTTGTCTCTATTACAATGTCTAGGCAAGTCATTAATAGATATCTCTGTCATTTAACAGTCATTACTGTCATTTTACCCCCTTAAAATTTCATAATAGATAGATATGCACATATATATGAATTTATACATATATGTATGTATGTATATAAGTAATTTTAAGTGTGAACAAATACACCATCATCAAAATCAATAGCAATGATTCATTTTATTGAGTACCTATCACGCTTTCTGCCCTCACGAAGCTTACAATATAGTGAAAAGGAGGAAGAGGGAAAACACAGAATATTCCTAAAAAGAGACGGACAGCCATGTATAGCATAAACTGTCAGTTCTCCAAGTGTAGTCCAGGGACTTTCAGGGGACCCTAAGAATCTTTCGCCTGGGGAAAACTATTTCCATGTAATACTAACATGTTATTCACGTTCTTCACTTATATTACTCACTAGGGGCCCGGTGCACAAAAATTTATGCACTCGGGGGGTCCCTAAGCCTGGCCTGTGGCCTCTCTCAGTCCAGGACCCCTCGGGGGATATCCACCTGCTGGTGTTCCTGGCCAGCCTGGGTGAGGGACTGATGGCTGTTTGCAGGCTGGCCAAGCCCCCCAGTGGGAACCCTCACCCCATGGGGGTGTGGCCAGCCTGGGTGAAGGTCTGAGGGCCATTTTCAGGCTGCCCACAGCTTCCATTGACCCAACGTACCAGCGAGTCTGGCTGGAATCAGGTTTCTGGAGTTTATTTATCTTCTATAATTGAAACTTTGTTGTCTTGAGCAAAGGCCTAGGCAGGCAAGGAAGCCTCCTGTTTGCTTCAGCTCCTTGGCTTCTATAATTGAAACATTGTTGCCTTGAGCAGAGGCCCAGCCAGCCTAGGCAGGCACTGGTGCAATGGAAGCCTCCTGTTTGCTGTAGCTCCATGGCTGCTGGCCGCCATCTTGGCTGGGTTAATTTGCATACAGCCACTCTGATTGGCTAATGGGTGTGGCTTGGCTGGTGGGCATGGCTCAGGTGTCTCAGAGTGAGGGTCAATTTGCATATTACTCTTTTATTAGATTAGGTGAGTGTACAATAGAGTTTTCTAGACGCTACCTGATCTGTGATATTGCAACTACTTGAATGCAGAAGCAGATAAAAAATCCGGCTTTATTAAGCCAGCAATTACAGAGATTGCAAAAGTGAAAAATGAAAGTTACTCTTCTCATTAAATATTTTGGTTTTTAAGAACAGGCTTCTTTTCAGTAAAAAATATGTTCATAATGTTAATATGTAATGAGCTTATTATTTTTAAATGGTTAATAAACATCTTTTCAACTTCTCAATTTTAATTTCTAATAAGGTAAATATTGATAGATACAATCCACATAAGCAACATGTATTAAGAGTATAGAATCATGAGACCAAAAAAATTTGATCTCAAAAAAGCTGGCCTAGACTAAGTTTTCTTCCCTAGAAACTTCTCTTTCCCTCCTCTCCACTCAGCCAGGCTTGACCTATTTGAGCAAGACTCATGGCCACTTCTTCCATGAGGCCCTTCCAGATTCCCCTCCCCTACCCCAAAAGGGCCTAATAATTATCCACACACTTTGTATGCACCAAGTACTGTCCTAGGAGCTTTCAATAATATTAGATGTTACCTCTCACAGGATCCCCTAACTCTCCTATTTTTCATGGGATATTCTTTGTAACATATAGGCTGTTGTCTCTACTAAATCATAAGCTTATTGAAAGATCAATGCCTATTTTATCTTTGTGTCCTCAAAACTGATTCGTGAACAATGAATGTTCAATGACAAAATAGTGATTTAGACATGATCTGTAAGGGAGTTAGAGTAACAGCTACTTGGAGAAAATGTGATGAGGAACGTGAGAGCTGCAGTAAATCTTAAGGTCAGGAGAGAACTTTTATTATAAAAATGGAAGAGAGGAGAATTGTGAGAATGACATGATCCAATGCCCAGAACTAGAAATTCTCAAAGTCCATGCGGAAAACAATAAAAGGATTAATGCTAAAACTGGCATTATTAAGTTCCTATGAGAAAATGAAAAGAAGCAGATAAAGAATTTGAACAGTTTGATAGTTTTCTTTGTAAACTTAATGTGAAGAAATGGCCACATACAGACTTCTGGTTTCCTAAAGATGAGGAAGAGTGAAATATTAACATTCTGTAGCTTATTTTCTAACATGAAAACTCAAATGTTCAAATGTTCAGCTATCTAACACATCATATACTTTCCTGAAATTAACATAAGTTCAGATATTCATTTGTATTTTTTAAAAAACATCTTCTATTTTGGAAAACCTTTATTGAAATAAGGTCACTGGGTCTCATAAAAATGTCATTAAAAAAAACACACCAAAAAAACTGTTTCCACAAAATAAGTATTTGAAAGAAATACTTTAGGCATTTCAAAGACATTTTTTATACTATGGCAGTTCCTCTTCTTTATAAACAAAAATAGCATTTTCCTAACAGATACACCACAGTTTCCATCCTCACACAAAGTTCTACAAGTCTTCAGATATTGTGAAGATTCAGGGCAATAAAGTTTAATTAAAATGTAATTTGCTTTGAGTATATTTCTAATACATTACCAACTGGCAAAAAAAACAACACACAAAACCCCCAAAACCCCCAAATCCCAGACCAAAACAGTTAAAAAAACAAGTGAAGGAGCTGACACCCAACCTCCCTGGAGTGGACTGGAACCTAAAGAGGCAGAACCTTGACCTCGATAAGAAGAAGAGGAGGTGGCATGCACTTACCCTCGTCATGGCTGCCATCGTCCGAACCACCAACCTGCCTAGCGCGTTCCATTCCCTTCCAGGTTATTTTGATAATGCAGCAGCAACAACAAATGTGGAGGGCTGACTCAGACAATATAGAGAACCTGGTGGAACTATATGAATACTTGCTACAATTAGTGACTAAGGATTGTGAGATTGTGTTTTCTTCAGCATATTTTAGATATACAAAGTACAAAGTAGCCAGTATAGAGTTAACAATTAGAAAAAACATTTCCCATATAGTGTCATTTATTTAAGACATTGTCTTTTAACCACTTCATGGGAACACTGTTGTATTAAAGGCCATAAGCCGAGAAAGAAAAATAAGCTTACAAAATTATGTGTAGTGTTATCCCCTCAGTGAAATGGAATTTTTGTAGAAGTTTTCAAAAAGTGCCTCTCTAATGTTTACTTAAGTACCAAACCTATTCTATAGGCAAACATTTGCCATTTTCCAAACCAGGCATTTTAAAAGTTCTTCTTTGATAAAATAACCTTTGCCTCTCTGCACTGGCATACATCTGTTTTATTATATGTGTGTGTGCATGCACACACACACACACACCATGAAAAACAGAGGCAGCAGAGGGAGAGTGGAAAACAAAACAAAACATGGACTCAGATGTAAAAACCTCAGGAACTAATTTGGTTTACCTAATTGTATGACATGAACAAAGTCACTTAATTTTTCTGAACTGAAATTTCTTTTTTATAAATTGGTTGTAATAATAACCTCTCTGCCTAACAGAGAATCATGGTAATATAGATGACATATTGGAAAATATTTTGTACAAAGACACAATTATCACAAAATATTTAAATATATTTCTTATGCTTTAAGGGCTCGGTTTCAATAAGTGCTATCTTTGTTAGGCAAAACATGAGTTATGAAACTAAAAGTATAACTTTCCATATGATGTGGAGTTTCCTGTTCTGTGTTTTACAGGGTCATGTCCCAGATGGGCCACCATTTATCACCGTATCACCAACTTGAGCTCTGATTATAGTTATTAGGACATGAAAATATTGACAGAGCTGAACTCCCTGTTGTGAAATGTAAGGACCATGAAAATCTAAAATGTTGTGGGGCATCCTCCTTCACTCAGGGGTTCTAATAGCTAAGGACATTGAGGATACTTTCCCTCAAATGAACAGAGTTGGAGACTGAAGGTTAAATATTACTTTACTGATGAGTTTACAAATTCATCTTCCCTGCTGGCATGAGGAAGTCGTGCTGAGGCTGGACTTACGTGCACCCATGGGGCTCACCCAAGGCCAGTGACAAGGAAGCCGGTCCTCCTTCCTAGGCCCCGCCCTCCAGGGCTGTTGCGTTTCATTCTAGATACCTGCTTGCTCCACTGCCCTGACCTGGGACCTTTGTGATTGCCCAGGACCTGGGGCAGAACCTCCCTCCTGAGCTTCACCTCACTGCTTCCCACCTCCCTCTACTCCCAAAGGGCTTCTCATTGTCTGTGAAACTGCTTCTCTGTGCCCAGGTTTCCTGTGCCTAATACAAGAGACAGTTAACTTAGCAAGTGAGTCCAAGGGTTTCACACTGAAGTGACTACAAGGGCCCAGCAGAAAAAATAATGGTAAAACGGGAAAAATCAGAAATTTGGATTTATTAAAATCTTGACTTTATCATTGTTGCCAGGTAAATCATCAACATACTTCCTGAGTTTTAAAAATGTGCTTGTTGGCTTTAAACTCTAAGTAGACAAAATAAAATGTATTAATGGGCTACATTCAGCCAACAGGCAGCTACCCTCCCACCTCTTATTTAATAGCTACACAAGGGAGAATGCTAGAGGAGGATCTCCTTCTCAAATATACCTTGAGGCCTCCTTGCCCTGTTGGTTAACTATGTACATCATAGGAATGGCCTGTTGATGCCCAATTTTTCTTTGTTGGGAATCAAAAGGAACCAGCTGTGGGGAGTACTTCATACTAGAGGTACCCTATGTCCTAGAGGAGGAAACTACTGGAAATTAGATCCTTGTGGCTCCCCCTCACCAGCTCTACTGACAGGTGTGAGCTGTCTTTCCAAACTTCAGCCATGGCACAGAGACCATAATTGTGTTCCCAGGGTGCTTTCTAGTCCCTTCCGAAGCCTTCTGAGCCTTTGAGTCTCTGGATAAAGGGAGAAGAATGTACACCAGAGGGCAGGACACACACAGTCAGCACACAAGCTCAGTACCCAGATGAGGAAGTCATCGGTCATTTAGCAAGATATTAGTAAAGATAGAAATAAAAGCGAGTTCATTGTTTCCATTTAATCCAGGAGATTGTCACTAATTTAGAGAATCACAGAGTAGTTATCTCAGGTGGGGCTTGGGAGCTTGTCATGCCTGTTTATTTATGGAAAGATCAATATTTTAAAGACTCTTCTAAACCCAACTACATCAGTGGCACGTGTACTGCTTACTGTCCTGAACAGATGCACTGGGGAAAATGTGTTGTGCTGTGCTGGGCCTTCTCCATGTAGGTACATCGACTTTGCTGTAAATGTCAGACCAACATGTCTCAGAAATGGAGAAGGTCAAGAGATATTATCAGTGGTCAATATAGTCCTCTATCACTGATTATCATACCAACACCCAGTAATCTTCTGTGGTTCAACCAGAAACTGGCCGAGTATGGCAAATGTGCCCTTGTTACTCAAGAAGTGTCTGGAAAGAATTGCTCTGCTGTTGGTAACTTTTGAAAACAAACAAAAAGAATTAAAAAAATCGATTTGATTGAATTACCTTGCAGAAACCACCTTTACAACCAGTGAGCCTGTACACTGGGAATGGGAAATCAGCCAGTCTGGAAGTCTGCTAGCATAGGCTTTTGCTAAAGAGAGCCAGTCTGTCTAGAGCCACGGAGAAAGCACGGTCTAAAGTTCATAGACCAGTACGAGCAATCCGTCTGGCAGCTCTGCCCAGGCTGGGGAAGGAGCCACTCTTCTTACGTAATGGGAAATAGGCTTACGACACAGGGCACTGAGAGTGGTTCCCAGTGAAAGCGACGTGTGCTGCATGGTGGCTGCCATCCACAGGAACTGGTTTAGCAGTTCCTGCCTTGTTTGCATCATGGTTTACCAGGAAAATGTATAGATCTTTGATTATTATTCCAGAAAAAAAAATGAGTATTAATCAGGTGAGTACTGACCCTCCCATTTAACCGATGAAGAAACTAGGGTGAGCATTTGGCCTTTCCAGCCCTCTTCCAAGAGGAGGGAGCCACTGAAGCATCATGCCTGGCTGCTGTGGTCCAGCGCCCAGCCACAGTGACAGTGAAATGTAACAAGGGAGGGAGAGGATCCAGATTTAGGAGGGAGTCATCTTTTCATTGGAGTTGGTTGATTTGGGGCAGAGGGAAGGAAGAGAGGAGGTTTGTCTCTGCCATTTCAGAAATAGAAGTTTTGATCTTAAATTGCGTCACCCTAGAATATTTTGCTTTTTTTAAAAAAAACAAAAAACACACCATCATGGGACTATATTCTGCATTATGAATAGTTTCCAAGTGTGACTTCAACTGGAAAGTATTAACTCATTCAGGTACTATCTGTGTCATTTAACAAGATGCTGCCTCAGTATAGCAAATACGTGTGTTTTCAGGGCACACTGTGTTTAACACACATGGAAGTTCTTCATTCTTCCCCCCCAAAGAGCTGGCCTATTACCTATGATCACATGCTCAAAAGGAGGTAGCATCTATCTAGGTCAAGTTTTGTAAAGGGAAAAAAATATGTGATGTGATCTATAAAATAAAGTCCTTCCCATCTGTATAGTAGGGGCTTAAGGAGCATTTTCATGTAAATAATAGAACCCTCACAGCCACCCATTTTACAGATGAAGCACCAGAGGCCCGAAACCCCAGCCTCCAAAATGCCCAGAGCCTGATGGTGCCTTCAGCTCTGCTTCTTCTTCAAACACATGCTTTTCCCCCATAACCCCACTTCTCAAGTAAAGGATGAAGCCTGATTTTCTCTGCCCCGTGCTCCATCTGCTATGAATTTTTGGTAAAATCATAAGTCATCATAAGCATGACAATCAGGCCACACCTGCCTTCTTTCCTACCCTCTACCCAAACCAGGCAGGATGCCTGTCTCTTATTACAATAGATATTTACGAAAAGAAGGGAGGGAGGAGAAAGAGGTGACAAAGAAAGGAAGGAATAAGGAATCTTCTCTCATGACCACAGCAGCTAACCATACAGACAATGTTTTTAAGCACTTACTATGTGTTTGTACTCTGCCAGGGAGTCACGGTGCCAGAAAAATTAGAATAAAGCAAAAAGATGACAAAAATGGCTTAGAGAAAACACCAGTGTGAGGAGTGAAGAGGAGTGAGGAGTTTGGAGACGGGAGAGTGGTGAGTCGGGGCCCTGGGGGAACCCACAGTTGCCCTGAGATCTCATTCAGGGACAAAGGAAAGTAGCCTCTTAAGTGGGCAGGCTGTCACAGGAGAAACTTGGTTCCCGTATTTTATGTGATGTATGTGCTTTACGTGTAAGAGGCTGAGAACACCACAAGGTGACACTGGCTATTCTGTGGGCATGAAGTAACTCTATGAGTCATCGCTAGAGTGTCAAAGGGATTTCTTAGTCAGGAAACAGTCTCGCCTTGTGTTTGTGATCAACAACTTAGACAAACAGATGTCTAAGGAGCAAACAAACCAGCACAGAGCCCTGGACCCCTGGATACAGGCTGCACCCCAATTACTGTGACAGTGCCCTTGGCCCCATGCAGGGGCCTTTCACCCTTGCAGTGAAGGAAGTGGCTTCTCCATCTATGCCCCTGTTTCTGCTCAGCATTCCATGCAAGGGAAACTGGCCAACACTGATCCAAGCACAATGCACCTATGATAAAATAGCTTAAAAAAAAACCAATAATCTGTGGAATGGATATGCCTCTTCCACATAAAAACATTGCAAAAACCCTGACCCAACTCACTCTACATCAGTGACTGTCAACCTTTTTCATCTCATGGCACGCATAAACTAATTACTAAAATTCTGCGGCACACCAAAAAATTAGATATGATTTTGATTCATTCACACCAGATGGCTAGTATTTTGTTGGCTGTTTTCACTTTTTAATTTGACAATCTAAGGGAAAAGAGGTCAGTGTCCCTGACTAAATAGTCAGGTAGTGCATGTTTTCAATTCTTCTGTGGCACACAGGTTGAAAATCGCTGCTCTACGTAATTCCCATTGGGCAGACTAGGACATACAGCGCTTGAATTTTAAATAATATTCTTCATTGGAGGAAAAGTGGTTTTCATGATTTAGATTGAAATTCTCTGAGAGAAAGAAACATTGCCTCCCGGAGGCACCCTGACAGGGAATCAAACCCATAATCTCAGTATGCATCCAGGAATCGAACTGGCAACCTTTGGTGTATGGGATGATGTTCCACCAACTGAGCCACTGGGCCAGGGCCTGATTTCTTTACATCCTTGAAGTAGAAAACCACACTAAAAGGCATCTTGTCTCCTCTTGAGAAGCACTGTGGACCCTGAATATTTTGAATAACCAGCAAGTCAATGTCAGCCTGCTGCTCAGGTCTCTCAAACAGAAGACCATTATTTCTCTCCCTGTAACTGAGATCAAGCAAAAGACCTGGGAATCTGGAGACACTACCAACAGATTATTTTACTAGTAGTAGCATTTTGTTTCCAGAAGTATTTTTTTCCTAAAAAAAAATATCAAGTAATTCTGCAACCAAATATTCAAAATGTTAAAGGGGCAAAAAGAGCCGTAATCTTTGAACTAGAAGATGTAGATTTTACTCCTTGCTTTATGGTTTATCACTTAGACGACTTGATTCTTAACACTCAGAGCCTCCCAAGTTCTACTCTCAAAAGGGGGGCTGAGGGAAGGAAGAATGTCTTCCATGTTGAGCTGCTGGGTTTGCCTGGGAGACACAGGAGATAATTAGTGTAAAAGTGCTTCATAAAACTTAATGTGTTCTTCAAATGAAAGAGATCGTTTTTTATTGTGAACCATTGTTTGTGTGATTGGAAGAAGCTGGATCCATAAGCACAATAATCACCTAAATGTGTGTTATAAACGTAAGACTAAACATTAATGCCTTTAGCAAAGGAAGCCATAGCTTTATTATTAGCATTATGGAGAGGACAGAGAATTCAATGCCAGCCATCAGGAGAAACACATCAGAGGAAGCTCCACCCTTTAAAGATTATTAAACCTTATGACAACACAGGCATCGAGACAACTGGAGCACCTCCTACACTGAAGCAAAACATGGTGACAGTGGCATAACTCACCCTTTTCTTGGTATCGAGTGCAACTGCCACCAAGAAAACACCTACATGCAGGTAATAACAGTGCCAATATGGTCATCATCACCTCCTCATGAAGATCAAGCCCCAAACACAGCCCTGGGGCATCATGGGCAATCTCCACCTAAGGATCTTGGTTGGCCAAGGGAGTCCTTCAGAAAAGCTGGACTTCAACAGTTACTTGCTCTTCAGGCCACACAGGAACTTTTCCAGGCAGAAAGGAACACCTCTCTCACCTAGGTTGCCCTAAGCCTGACAAGTAGCATGAAGAGTCACAGGTCAAAGACAATGGTTGGACTGGGTTACTCCTGACTTTCTACACATCTTGCAGAACTTTTCCTGAAAATCCAAAGCTCAGATGTTTACAATTATAGGCAATGAGGCTCAAAAACCTAGCCTCATGGATCACTTGTGTCTTATTTTTGGTTTTGTTTTCATTAGATGCAACGTGGAGCTGAACCAGAAACCTTCCAAGAAGTTGCACAACCTCAGCTTTCAGAGGTTGTGTTTCACGGTCATGGAAAAAAAATAATTGGATTTAATAGGTTTTCACAATCATATTATCTACTTAACCTTCCAAGATCATTACTCATTTAATTGCAAGCCCCAAAGAAAGATCATAGGACAGAAACTATACTAGGCAGTCATAACAATAAGAAAGCAGATTCTTCATAATTGACATAACATCTAATATCAAAAATCATTCCAAGTGTTCTGAGGTAAGCCCCTAAGAGTTGAAATAACTGCACTGCCTTGATAATTATTCCCATTACAAAATGAATACTTGTAGGTTATGTAAGTTTATGTGTTTATATATAAGCACATATTTACATATGCCTGAGACAGATTATATACATTTAAAGTGACAAAATCTAAGCCTCGAGCTGTGGGTGACAGGCTTCTACTCTGCTACATTGGAGCTTTGTGCAAATACTCTCATCTCCTGTAGAAGAGTAAAACCAAGTAGGAAGTTGAAGGTCCATTAGAACATTGGGCCTCCATGCCAGAGAGAAGAGCACACGCAGCACATGCCATGGACCGAATAAGGGTGCTCTGTCCTGTAGGAAGAGAATTTTGTGCTTAGCTATAAAGTACCACAACAGGTCATTCAAATTATAAGAAGCTCTAATTAGCTGCTCTACAAATGAGAGCATTCGTCAGTTTCCAAAAGATGTTTTCCACCGTCTTGACACCGTCTAAAGGAAAATCTTGAACGAAAGACTTACTCTCAATCTGGTTCTTATTCCCTCATTTACTTCTGTGGGATTAAAGCAAAACAAAGGCACTTTTTTACTCTCTGTACAGAGTGCACTATAATTGGATTCCTCATTCCTGCTCTGAGCCAAGGCAGCAGATCCACATTGCTTCTGCCAAGTTTCTTCTTCAAGCTGCAATGTCCTTGTTTGCGTTCACTCCCAGTGTTCCAGGTTACACTGTCAGGCCAGGCTTGAACCATCCCACGTCCTCCCACGGAGGCCTTATTTTGTTGTTGGGAAAGGCTTAGCATGAGGATGAGGTCCAATGCGTTCACAATGCGACTAAAATGCTATTCCAGAAAGACTGTGGCCTGGCCGAGTTGTGAGGTAACAGTAGAGCTGACACCTGCAGGTGAGATGACACCTGCCTGGGGGAGGACAATCACACCAACAGTTGGCAAACACCAGAAAGTTCTCTAGGCTCCAAACAGACCCAAGAACCAGGGCTGGGGAGGACTTTCCTAATCTGGGTCTTGTCACCCAGCGCCTGACAAGCAAAGAGAGTCTTAGACCTTGGGTTCCTCTGCAGTGACTTTCTGCAGTTGGTTGACGACGAAGAAAAAAAGAAAAATACCTGTCTTTTAATTAATGTATCTTTCTATGAGTTGCAGAAGAACAAAGAAAAGGTATATGCCCTGAAAAACCATTTATTTCAGGGTATATGGGAAAGAGAGAGAAAGGATTATAATAAGATTAAAATCTTATTTATAACGTAAAATGTTAGAAATCCATTTTTGCGTTAGGTAATTTCTTACTGAAAGAAAAGTGATTTGGTTGAATTACTGTTCTAAAATTTAAAAGGATGTCTTTAGGGAAGGTTGGTGTTTGGTTTCTTGGTAACTGAAGATTCTGTACACCCCACACCCGCGGTCACTCCGTGCACAGGACAGCCACGGTTTGCTCTCATCTTCATCCTCCCTACCCCACCCTTCGTCTCCCCACACCTGGCCTGTGGTCAGTATTGGAATAGCTCACTTTCTTTGTCTCTTTTCCAAAAGGAACCCAGTTTTCTCAATGTGCCTCTTAGAGCATCATTTCCAATATCCTGGCCCTAAGCTTACAGTGTAGCATCTGGGCATCAGTGTCCCAATGACAGAGCCACAACCAAGAGATCTCATCACAACAATCTGCTCCAGGGATAACACAGACTGAGCTTGGCAGGCACAGCTTTTGTATGTTCCAAACCCCAGTGTGGTCTAGAACCACTCCATCCTCCCAAGGCCCCTCCAGGAGAGAGATTTCCTCTCTCTGCATGCACCATATTCACATGAATTGTTCTGGATCCATTTGCCTTTTCCACCCCCTAAGTTTTTCATCTTGTAAGCACCTAAGCAGATGGAAAACTTATTTTAATAACATTGTCCTTTGCTTTAAAAACATCGATTGAGAATCTACTCTGTAAAGCACTGTGGTAGGTGCTAAAGATCTAGAGATGAAAAGGCAGGTAGACCAAAGTAGTGGTGGGTGTGAACAACAGTCATTCAGGTCATCCTATTTCCTGTGTTCTGACTTCATGACCACTAGTAAACCTTTGGTTTTATAGGGGCTTTAAAACACTGTGACATACCTAATCTCATTTGATCTTCACAATAATGTTGTTGAGTAGGAATTTTTCATCATACAGATGAAAGAAACCAAGGCTCAGAGAAGCTGAGTGCTTTAACTTCAAGTCACATAGCTAGTAAGTGACAGAATCAGGAATCAAATTTAAAACTTTTGATCATGAGTCCACTGTTTCTTCTATACATGCCTCTTGAGGGTCAAGGCGGGAAGTCTTTTTCTATGAAACTTTCTTGTGATATCACAACAACAAGTCTTAAACACCTACCATATGCAAAACACCTACCATATGCCTGGGTGTCTGGGAGGAAGGCGTAGAAATGCGAAGATGAATGTATTGTCCCTACTTAAAGGAGTTCAGTGAAGGGAAGAAAATTCATTGGATGGGAGCTAAATGAAGGCAGTTAATGAACTGGGGGAAAAGGAAAGAGAAAGTGCTGTGTGGGGTTTAGAACTTACAGGATCAAGATTGATTTGGACACTATACCAGAGAAGAGCTGTCTTTATAATCCATCCAGTTACTCTCTGGCCAGGAAGCAAGGAATAGCAATATGGTCTTCCTGCATGACTTTTCCAGTAGATTAAGTGTGCTGCCCAGCTGACACAAGTATTCTGATGCCTATGAATTATCTCCTAAATTAATAAGTTGGAAAAACATTTAACAATAATTTTTTAAAAAGTCACTTGGCATTCGATAATCATGCCTAAGTCCTCAAAAGCCTGAAAACTTTCAGAGTACTGATAAGTGTTTTAACGTCCAAAGCTGAAAAGTGGACCTTTGCTCATTATGATTATCTGTGAAATTTTTCTAAAATGGTCACCTGGTCCATGTGTTTCATATCCACTTAGCTTTGAAGCTTCATAATGGTAAGGCAGGATGAGTTGACATTGGCCACTTTGGATGGCTGAGAAAGTGTTTGCTACAGTCAATAGCATCAACTCTGGTAATAAAAGAGGCTCTGGACTGCAGTTTGGTGCTCCGTAACATAGTAATACCATAGGATTTAAGAAGGTAAGAGAAGTTTGGGAGGGAAATCAGTAGAACGTGAATATTATCAGGCATGATGGGGAAATGCTGTGGGCAACTGTAACTGTTGTGCAGGGGGTGGGTCAAGTGCGTTTCTCTTGGGATTAAATGTGTTTCTATGGGAGTAAGTTGTGCTGCCTCTGCGCACAATCTGAGATTTCTTTACGTAGCAGTATTTTTCCTGTGAAAACTTAGTCATACTGTTCACTGCT
Organism: Murina feae; assembly: GCA_004026665.1. Taxonomy (NCBI): domain Eukaryota; kingdom Metazoa; phylum Chordata; class Mammalia; order Chiroptera; family Vespertilionidae; genus Murina; species Murina feae. Next base: position 52,243 of record PVJC01000852.1, on the reverse strand, counting down.
TGAATGATCAAACAGGAACCAGAGTACCCCATCAACCTTGCTTGCTTGCCCAGTCCACCCTGACCTCTCCAGGCTGCAAACTCTATATGAAAAGCCATCATTGGTGTCTGGCCCATGCTGAAAACGTAGTAAAAAGGCTTCTGGAGACAGATGCTCTGCTTCCTACAGGAACTTAGAAACTAGACCCTTGGAGACTTGAGAGAACAGAGGAATAAAAAAGAAGACAAAGGAGCCCTGCTCAGTTTGCTTAGTGGTTAGAGTATCAGCCCATGCACCAAGGCTCTTGGGTTTGATTCCCTATCAAGGGCACATATGTACCTCAGTTGCAGTTCGATCCTTGGGCATATATGGGAGGCAACCAATCAATATGTCTCTCTTACATCGATGTTTCTCTCTCTTTCTTCCTCCCGCCTACTTCCCTTTCTCCGACCCTTCCACTCTCTCTAAAAAATCAAAGGGAAACATATCTGCAGGTGAAGATTAATGAAGAAGAAGAAGAAGAAGAAGAAGAAGAAGAAGAAGAAGAAGAAGAGGAGGAGGAGGAGGAGGAGGAGGAGGAGGAGGAGGCAAAGAAGAGAGAGTGGAAGAGAGGAGCAGATATGTGATAGGCTGTCCCTGAAGACTTCTTACAGTTGTGCAGGGGAAGGAAATAAATTCTTGACTTGTTACACTCCCCTGCTTTATGATGTATACTAGATTATTGAGTTAAGAACTGTGCTTACCTGTTTTGCTGTCCAGAGGTTTAAGAGAGTCATCTCCCTTTGTGGTTTATTAGGAGCATCATCACTGTTTATTAGCAGTCTGTTCTTTTAAGGTACTCAAAATTCATCTACTTATTGTTTGCTTCAGCTAATCATACTAAGTTGCTGTCTCTTGAAGTCAAAGGATCCTACTTACTCCTTCCCAGTCTTTCCAATACTGAACTTCTACACCTACCTAGATCAGCACCTACATTTTCCCCTAACTTCTTGATACGGTGAGAGAAATACTTTCGGTGGGTTCCGGATCATACCTCTGGCTACACTTTCAGGGACTCCATTCCTTAAGTTATCATCTCTTTTCTGCATCATCAATCTTTCCTTGCCTACTGGATCAGTCATGTAAGCCTATAAACAGATTCTGCTATCAACCATCTTAAAAGATCCCATTTGCCCTTTCATCTCCTATACACTTCATTTTGTAACTACTCTTCTGTAGAGAGTTGCAAAGACATACTGTTTTCACTTCTTCACTTCCTGATTCTCTCTTGTCTGGAATCCGCCCCCAACATGCCACTGACAATAAAACTGCTTTGGCCAGGTACTGGTGACCTCTACCTTCTAAATCCATTGGATGCTTTTCTGTTCTCATTTTACTAGGCTTTTTGGTAGCATTGGCCTTGGTGGCCTCCCCCTCCTTCTTGCAGGCTCATCATCAAGCTTCCCTTGCTGATTGCCAGGTGAAAGAGCTGCAGTGGTAGGAGCTGTGGGATCCGAGGAGAAAGAATGCCCCAAGGAGGGGGGTTGGAAACTCATTCAATTCTTATATGGCGGTAGTACAAGTGGTCTCTTAACTCAGATCACTTTACACCCCAAATTTAGTTCTTTCACTGACATCCCATTATGCTTAGAACAAAATCCACACTCTTTAAAATGCCCTCAAGAAAAACACCATAATGTCTGGTCCTATCTACATCCCCAACATCAAAGGCATTCTCTTAACTTGCCCAATATTCTGCATTTTCATTTCAAAACATGAAGAGTTTCTTAATAGTTTAATTCTTCTGTTTTGTTTTATGGACTACATAAAACCACTGTGGTACTTAAAACAGGAAGTCAGGAACAGAACTCATATCTGCTAACAAATCAAACAAACCCTTATAAACAAAAGCCTATCATTGCCAATGAGATTTGGGAAAGCAGCAGGCCCATGCCCATCCTGAGAGCTCCCTGTTCTTTCAAGCAAGCAAAACCACAACCACCCTCTTATTATTCAATAGCCAATTTTACTGGGTACCTCAACCAAAGATAACACAGAGGCGCTGTCTTGTATAATTTATTGTGTAGAAGAGACCTCAAAGAGTCTAAAGTTTTATCAGTGTAAGTCAAGATGAAGTACAAGCCAATATGTGAACTTGTTAGCCACCTAAGAAATTTAATGAAGCAGTTGACTTCCTCAGATAAAGACACAAGTTAGCATTAATGCCAGACTTGTCTTTGCCTTGTTTCCCATGCCAAGAGTTCTTGAGATCTGGCTACAATCCTTAAAGTATTGGACTCTTCATTTCATTTCACATTTTCCCCTTATATCTCGACTCCCAGGGAAATGTATCAGCTTCCGTAATCCAATATATACAGAAGAACTGCTCCACCACTCGAGTCGTGTATCATTTTCTTATACAGGCTACATTACATCATTTTGCAAAATGTCTAACATGACGGCAAACATTGCCCAGTTTGGCTATTGGTATAGACACCCTACACAATCATTAAACCAATAAAGGAGTGTTTTTCTATGAGGTGACTAGATGGACCAAGGTCGGAGTTTTCAAAGAATAATAGAATTAAAATGTCTAGCATTCTAATCTGTTGGCCTATGGTTTGCAATGGTCTATGTCAATGTTCAAGATGTATGGCCTCTTTTTGGACAAAGTTATCATTTGACAAAGTTATCCAGAGGGTTAATCTAGCCAAACATTATCTGGATTTTATCAACTTGTTGGAGTTAAGGGGGGGAGGGAGGGGTGATTTCAATAACAAAGTAGAAAGTCATATTCCCTTTTTTTAAAAAAAAAGACTTTTTCAAACCAAAGGGCTTATTTTAGGCTCTTTCCCTCTTGAGTTAATTTGCTTGGTTATTTTATCTTCTTCCAAGTTATTCTTCCCCAACATCTGGGTGTAACTGAATTTAAAAGTTCTTTACTAGTTCCTTTTTCTGAAGAAGATAGAGGTGATTGGCCTAAAACAAGGCATCGAGCACACTGTGTCACTGGCATTGTCTGAAACAGGGCATCGAGCACACTATCACTGCCATTGTTACATTATAAAACTTTACTTTCAAGTCACTTGAGCTTGGGCTTCAGTGACTGGCTAAGTCAATGGAGGTTACAAAGATTTTCATTAGTATTAACTATGACTGGCCCATCAGACAGTGAATCAACAGGGAATTTGCTAAAAACTCCTGGGAGCCCAGGAATTAACTCAGTACTGTAAGATTTAAAGAAGAATACCATCTGGTCCTGTCTCCAAAAAGTTCACAACATAGAAGGGGAAACATGATCAATAGCAAACTTTCATTGTCTCCTTCACCAGGCCAGTTATTATCTTCCTGGTCTTAGGAGAATTCACCACCCTCCAATCTTAAGATAGGAAGAGCTTTGAAATCAGCACATGCCACTACAGAAATGTGAGTATTTTGGATCCCTGGGGCTTGCTATTCCATTCCTAGCACATAGCCACACTTCCAATTTTCCAATGTTTCTCTATTCCTTCATTCTTTCTATTATTTTGTCTGTCTTCTCAATTTGGAAAGGCAGGGAGGTGCGAATGTGAGGGCTTCCTTTGAGTGCTATGATGATGAAATGTAATGATAATTGTATCCTCCACCGATGAGCATTTAACGCCTGGCACACAATTGGTACTCCAAGAGATGAGAAAATGCAGAGTTTAAGGAAAATTTACCAACTGAGCATATGAAATCAGATTGGAGGGTAAGAGGCTGCAGTCAGGCAGGTTGGCAGAGAAGGGGCTATGACACTTAGCCCTGAGATGAAGAGCCAAATTAGGAAATAGAACAGATTTAAGAAGGTAAGGGAAGTTTGGGAGGGAAATCAGTAGAACTTGAATATTATCAGGCATGATGGGGAAAGGCTGTGGGCAAGCAAGGATAAAGGTAAGAGAAAGATTAGGGATGACTTCAAAGTTCTGAGCCAGAATAACCATGAGAAAAGAACGGCATGGCAGAAACCAGGAACTTGAAAGGGGAATTGGTTTTGTGGAGGAGATGATGAGCTCAGTTAGAGAGTGTTGAACATGAGGCGATAGGAAGACTTTCAAGTGAAAATGACCAGTGGGCAGTCAGAGATGTGGGAATAAACCTTGAGCAAGGGGCAGGACGTGAGCTGTAAATCTGTGAGTCATCAGCCCCATGTGCTTGCAGCCATGAGAATGGAGACGATCTCTATGCATTTTGGTGCCCAGCAAGAAGAATGCAAGACCAAGAACAGAGCCTTGGGGGAGAGGGGGCATGAGGAAGAACAAGAGACAGATGGGGAAATTCAGGAAAATTAGAAAGTTAGCAAACAAGGAGAGTACAATGCTGGAAATATGAAAGGTTGAAAAATATCCAAAAAAGGAGTGTGTGGAAAGTGTAATGAGGGCAGTGGAAGGGATTGTGAGAATGAGATGGAAAGGAAGGACTCTGGACATTAGGATGTCAATTGATGACTTCCAGGAACCAACTGGGGCAAAAAGGTAGGGATGGATATTAGATTTCAGGGAAAAATTATGGAGAAAGGAAACAGAATATGAACATATTTTCAAAAACATTAGCAAAAAAGAAATAGAATTCTGGCTAGAGAGGACAAAAATATAAAGTTATGATTTGTAAGAAAGTTTTTAGAAAATATTTTATCACACTTGTTAAATGAGGTATTTTTTCCCTAACTCTATTGCCCACATGAAAACTAGAAGTTGGGGTTGACCTTTATTATCCTTAAAGTAGAACTAATCCTCCGTTTACTGCACACACACACACTCTCTTACCCTCACAAACGCACTCTCTCTTATATACACATACACACACTCACACACGCACTCTTACAGTTCCCAGACTCTTCCTAGGCCATAAAGACTGCACTTCTCAGAAATTCTGTTTGATAAAATCAAACAGAAACTTGCCACAATTTGCAATTTGGACCTCTAATGAAGGCTGGGCAGCAACCATTGCTCAAGGCTGCCTGTCCCTCACAAAAATGCTCTTATTTGGGCATTTCATCTCAGTCTTTTTAACTAGCCTCCTATATTAGGGGCTTTTAAAAAGGACTAATTCCATCATACGTGAGTGGTCAGTCCTCCCAAGAAGACTGAGAAACCTGAAGAACCAACTATGAAGCCTGTGCCAAGAAACATAAGACCAATATCTTCAATTCCCACGTTGCCACCATTTCCCTCAGGCCACCTGCCTCCAGCTACTCAGCCCCTATCTTGTTCCAGAACACAAATACCCTGTGCCTTTCCCAGGTTAAGGAAGATGTCACATGTGGACATGAACTATATGTTGATTGTTTAAGTATTTCATGTCATATCAAATATGTCACCTATGATGTTGCTGGACACTAAGCCAAATTTAGATTTGAATATAGAATATAGTCTTCCATAAGTTTAGTTTGGAAAATAAAAAGTTTCCTCTAAACCTGAGAATAGTAAAAACAGATGTCTTCAGATAAAGAAAGAGAAAGCATCTATGATATGGATTTGGGGATTTAAAAAGAAAAAACTATCAGATTCTAACATACATGCAGAAAAGTGCACGCGTTTGGAGCTTAGTGAATTTTCATAAAATGAACAGACCCACCTACCCAGCACCCCGGTGAGGAACTAAAGCATGACCGGCTCCATAGGAGGCCCCTTTGATCTCTACCTTTCTGCAGAGGAAACCGCTTTCCTGACTTCTAAGGTCATATGTTAGTTTTACATACTGTTAAGTTTTGTAAGATTAGGGTTATAATGTATACATTCTTTTGTGTTTGGCTTATTTTACTCAACATTCTGTTTGTGAGATTCATCTATGTCGCTGTAGTTTGTTGTGGTTTGTTCATTGTGTAAATATTGCTGCAATTTATTTATCCATTGCTCTGCTGATGGCTATTGTGAATTGTTTCTATTTTGGAGCTATTGCAAACAGTGCTACTGGGAACATTCTCGTATGTGACTTTTGATGCCCATGTGCTTTCCTTTCTCTTGGGTATAGCTGGGGGAGTGGAATTGCCTGGCCACAGTCAGCTTCAGTCAATAGGGCCAAACAGCTTCCCAAGGGCTTGCACCTCATTAGTTGCCCACCTCACTGTTCTTGAGCTGTAATTGGTCCATATCACCAGCATTCAGTACCATCACGTTTCCAGGTTTTTCCACTGTTCGTTTTGTGTTTGCTATTCTAATGGGCTTGGTACTTTTTTGGCTGTTGTTGTTGTTGCTGTTGTTCAGGTGTACAGCAATCTAATTCAGTATCTGTATACACTATAGCATGCTCACCACCAAAAAATTCTCTGCAGAGACCACAGTGTCAGGGACAATAGCATGATCATTCTTTGTCCTCAGTCAACATTACTTATATTGAGAATTCCCCATTGTAAGCATTTACAGTTCTGAAAGTGATCTTTCCTGATATCTGAAACTTACTCAGGATTTACACTGAATGGGGATTTTACTAGATCTTTAGTTCAATAGTCTTCAATTCATAAAAATAAACTAAAGTGCTAGAATCCCTCAATACTACTTTCAGATCTCTTAAAAAACAAACAGAAGATAAGAGGAAGGAAGTATGGAAGGGAGGGAGGGGATGAGGAAGGCGGGCAGGCAGGTAGGCAGACATTGCTGATTCTCACTAGCCAAGGTGAACTCATAAACATAACTATTTTCAACACCAAAAACAGGGACAGGTTCCATAGGAAAACCTTTGATTGACTTTAATTTCCTTATAAGTATATTATTCTTTGGGCATGGCCATAACACACACACACACACACACACACATTTATGTGTGTAAAATAAAGTACACACTATGAGTAAAAATAAATGAAGTAAAACATGGACATCTGAGAGGATGTTCCAGACTGCACATCTCTCTGACATGTTGATCATGGCTGGGTTGGATAATGGTTGCTGGGAATGCCCCTGAAATGCCTGGAATCTTCATAATCATCACTTGAACTAATTGTGCACAACTCCCCCAAAATCCCCCAAAAAAATTTAGAAGAAAAAGCAAAGGGAAAAGGAATAAGCCTTCTGTGACCGAGTCTTCCACCTGGCTCCACACCCGGTGTAGACACTCCTCAGAATCCAGTTCCAAAACCAGCTTCCTAAGAAGACTTTCAAGTCACAGTTTCTCTGTCACCTTGAGCTCCAGCCATGCAGAACTGCTCAATCTCCCCAGATCCCAGAGCAGATAGATGGGCTCCTCACCCATGCCCTCAGGCCATGGTGTATTCACCCCATCATAGCATCATAGTCCTCCTGGTGCCAGAGCCTTGGTGTACCTTCAAGTTTCCCTAAAAAGGCGATGAAATTCAGAAAGGCAGAACCCAGGTCTTACTCATCTTTGGAGTCACCAGATGCAGGCACAGAGCAATGCCGAAGAAAATGTATTGCACTGAACTGTCCCCAGGCCACTCTTCACTGGGAGATGGGAGTTCCTAATAAGTTAAAGAAAGCAGTTGTTTTCTATAATGTGGAACCATTTAGATCATGCTTCAATCAGTTTGGATACGTCCACTCTCCCAACACACACACATCGTTCACACACCCTTTCCTCCCTCTCCTCTTCTCCCTCTCTTACACAGATGCATAAGCACTGCAAAGTCACTCTCCTTCCGCTGATTAAGCACAGCCTGGCTAGCTTCACCCTATTCAGAATGAAAGCACAGCTGGAGTGGTGTGATGGAAAAGGCCAAGACTGACAAAAGGAGCAGTGAATTCTACTCCTATCAGCCACTAACCGGCTGTGCGGTCCTCGCCTTTTCGGCCTCCCTTTCCCCATGCTGTGGGTGGTCTCTTAGCTTTAGTGCTACTCCAAAGGTGCCTGTCTCCATAATTCCCCAGAAGGAGAGAGCTCTCCTTGCCCTTCTCCCAGGCAGAGACTAAGCAAGGTCTGATTTTCTGTTTGCTCAGAGAGCAAGTCGGTTCCATACAAGACCAGTTTATTAAATAAAAGAGTGCTGAAAGCTCTTCCTATCTGTTTTGGCAACAAGATACTTGGAAATAGGAACTCAGTAACTGGACTTGCAACACTCAAAACTCACTCTCCCTTTTCAAACTGAGCCTGCCTTGCTAATTGGACGAGGGAAAGGTGATGGTTCAATAAAGAGCAAGAGTTTGTGCATGAGCAACCCAGCAGGTAGAGTGTTACAGAGCTCAGCCACTCTCCCCATTTCTATAACTGAAGAACCATAATTTTCTATACTTTTGTCAGTTTTCTGCACACGAGAGCAGATGAGGTCTTAGCTTTCTCCTGATCCCAAACAGGTTGAATCTTAAAATATAAGTGGATGTTCTCCTTGGAGCTCTCTGATCTGGGGTGAAGTCCGCAGCAACCTCATTGTGTGCCTGCCTGCGTCTTCTCCAAAAGCCAAGACAAAAGAAGTCATTCTGGGTGGGCGAGGGAAGTTTACCGAAGTTTTGTTCTTTTCCAGCACAAAGTAAAAACCTGGATGTGTGGACTGATAAAATGTTGACTTGGTGGTGGGGGAGCGGGCAGGGGGCGCGGGGAGGCAACGAAGTTGGGTCTCTTCCAAAAAGCATGGATTTAAAGGTGTGCCTGGGTGTTTTAACAAGATACCTGAATGAAATTCCAATGTACTTCCTCTTCTGGAAGAATAAGAGAGAAATTAATCCTGGCTTCTAAGATCAGGAGTGAGACTCTGATCGGAACATGACTTCCTTTTTTTTCTTTCTCTCTCTTTTCATTCCAGGCTGAACACAGCCAAGCACCAGATGTTCCAAGTGGTAAACTGCTGGAGCTCTCTCTCTCTGCAAAAGCTGCACAGCCTATTGCACTGGGGTGGTGGTTGTCTTTGCCGTTCCCCACCCCCGCCACCCCCCCTCCACATTATTGTTTTTGTTCTTAAGGTTAAAGTTCAACCCCAGCTAAAATTGCAATCAGAGAGTGGGAGTAAATGTCTGGCCACAGCGTGGAGGGAGATGGGGAGGGTGACTTTCTCTGTAGTTGTGTGTCCTAGATTTTCTGAAATGATTACATTCTGAGGACTCAGAGGCAGCTCACGCTTTCAAGTCTGAATGCTGACTCATGTCCTCCCCTTCAGGGCAACGGAAAGGAAGGGTGGAGATGGAGGAGCTGGGGTTAGGGAGTATGGTAGGAATTGCAAGGGGTTGGGGGGAGCAGAGAGAGAGAGGGCCTGAGGACCAGCGAGACTCCTTTTCTGAATGCAAGCCATCAGCTTCCTTCAAGACTCACGAAACTTGATGGAAGTGTCTGCAGAAGTCGTCCAGATGGCACTACCTTGTGTTTCGGTCCACTCCTTGTTTTGCTTTGAGATCTTTGGGACTCACACAGTTAATAATGGGAGAGAGAAAATATCAAAAGGCTATTTCTGTCTTGTTTGCAAGGATCAGTGAAATGAGTCAAATAAATTGAGGGAAAGAAAAAACAGCTCAGGCTGATGTAGCAGGGAATCTTTGCTGAGACTTAAAATGTCATTTCCTCCAATGACTTAAATGGGTTCATGAGAGTTTGGGTCATTCATTCAGCCGGCCATCCACAGGTCCTCTGAATGTTCTAATCTTTGAAAGGGCCAGCAGTTTGATGGCGTCCGTTCTCTGGCTAGTCACAGGAGGTAGACACACACCCTTTCTAGTCTCAGGTGCTCACTGCTGGAGTTCTCCCATCGGGAGAGCCAACTATGAGTGGCCCAGAAACCAGTAGACCTCTCGTGCCTCAGGGTGGGTTTAAAAGCAGCAGTTTAGGTTACATTCCTGCTGTATACAGATGTGTCTTCCTCAGAATTGATGATTAATCATTTGGGGTGGTTTTATTGTTCTCAGATAATTCTTGTGTGACCACTAATTCATTTATTCAACAAATATTTACTCTGTGCCCACTAAGTGTCAGGTGCCTTACTGGGAGCTGAAGTTACAAGGAGCTTACATTTACTGGGAGTCTGGACATAAGCCCATGCACTCACACTCACACACACACACACACACACACACACACAAATGTATGTATTTAAGTCACACACACTATGATGGGTGTTGGAAAGGAAATGACCAGGACTCAGTGGTAGGTCTGAAGGATTAGGTGAAATCAACTGTGTAAAGTAAGAAATGATCAACTCTGGGGCTGGAGAAAAGTGCTGAGTCAGGGCCCCTTTAATCTTACAGCCCCTATGCCCAGCTCAGTGATGAGCACAGAGGGGACACTTCACTGTATGGCTCTAGCTTCTCCTGCACTCACTGCAGATGCTCTTAGGATGGACACTCAGTTAGAGCACTGGCTCACTGTTCGGTTGCTGCTGCCCAGACTCTGAAATGTCCTCCTCCACCTGCCTCCTGAACCATCCCAAGACCTCCCCACAGTGTAGCAACTAAAGGGGTAATGGGTCCCAGCACAGCTGGGGGCTTCACAGATCTATGCCAGCATTCCCACTGGTACCTATCCTAAATTGTGAGTGCTAGAGCTGTCCTGGGCTGTTAAATATTTCAGAAATGCTCCCTGTTCTTGGAGCTGAGAAAGTACATGCTCACCTGACTTAAAACAGACACTTGGGGGAAAATGGCTATGATTCTGACAGCACTGTTCCCTTTATCACAGTCTTTACTGACAGTACAGTCTCCTTATCACCATTAAATAGTATCTCCCCACCCCAACTCCTGAAACAGAATGGTAAAGAAATTATGTATTATTATTATTATTATTATTATTATTATTATTTCCTCACCTGAGGACATGCCTTTACTGATGAGAGAAAGAGAGAGAGAGAAACATTGTTGTGAGCAAAACATTGATCAGTTGTCTTTGCACATGCCCCAACCAGGACCAAACCTACAATCTACATATGTGCCCTGACTGGAATCAAACCCATAACACTACTTTCAGTATATGGGATGACTCCCCAACCAACTGAGCCACACCAGCCAGGACAATGGTGGAGAAATTAAAATGTGCTTCATGCCTTTTAATACATAAGGTAGACCATGTGCAAAAAAAATAGCATTGGGTGAGGACAGATAAGACCTTTGCATTATCTCAGCATATTTGATTTAGGGCAAGGACAGTTGTATCAAAGCTGACTCTTTCCTCCTCAGAGTCCTAGCTGGCATTCTGGGATCTGTGATAAGTCACCTGAACAGTGAAACTCTCTTCCAATGATAGGAACAGGAAGAAACAGGAATGGAAAACGATCTATTTAATTTTCCTTTTTCCTATAGAAATATGAAACATATATCTGTATTTCAATATTCAAATAGAACTATTAAAACTATAGGAAAATACATCTTTAAGTTTTAGGGCTCAAGGTACAATTCAGAGTGGAATTTTGAAAATCTGTAAACACTTCCTCTCTTGCTCTTTATGGCTGGTCACTACTGAAATGAAGTCTCCTTTTTCTTTTTCTGATTTAAGGACATTCTTTCCAAGCACAGTGTTTTCTTGCTGGCCTGGCTCCTGCTCACAAGTTTTACCAAATTCATTTAGATTTTGAAAGACCTCAGTCCTACTAGTCCTCTCCTACTTGGCTGCCACTCCTGCTTCTCCCTAATGGAAAGGAAAACATTTCCTCCTTTCATGTGGCTTCACTGAACCCCATTCCTCTCTCTCGGAGAAGACGGGGGGAAAAAGAGATTGTGACCATAACGTGAGTTCTTCCTCGTGGCATCTTTCTAAACAGAAAAAAAATGAACCTCTCTTCTACAGCCCATCTCCCCAGTTAGGTGCCTTTAAGAACTCTGGTTCTTTGTAAAGAGCTGAGAATAAATCTATCCACAAGGAGTAGCAGGAGCAAGCCTTCTGGTGGAGCCTGCACGGCCCTGAAGTCACTGTTTTAGCTCTCTGCAACCCCCATCCTGTGTGCTTTCATCACATTTATTATCCTCTCTCAGTCCCACTTATTTTTCCTCTCTTTGTTCTCCAACCCCTAATGGGATCTCTCAACTCAGCCATGTCAGTTCATTTCAATTCCACTTGTATTATTAGCTAAAAGACTTCTACAAAAGTACCTTGTAACAGGTAAGGTGTTTTACACATACACATTATTATTCCTAAGTACTCATTGTAAGCTACTCTTCTTTGCTGGGATGTAGGTGGGAAGGCAAACAAGATGAAAAGCCTTGAACCTGACATTCCAAGAGCCTGATGCCTAACAGAGGAGATGGAAGATGTGTAAGACAAAGATGATGAGTACAGTAAGACCTACAGACCAGGGGTCACGAGCGTGGTCTTCCACACCTACTGGAGAGGAGGGAGCATGGGAATCTGCCTAGAAACACATGCGGGCTTCTTCTACTGGCATCGCTCAGGGATTCGCATAACATGAAAGAAGTGGATCCCTTCCAAAAACGAAAGAATCCCATCAGATCAAGACAAACCTGAGAAGGGGCGAATGAGGACTTGTCATTAAGCCGCCATATCGTCAGTTCTCTATGATACTGAATGTAAGACTTGGGTATCTAAGTTTCATCCATGTTTTGAAAGATGTCAAGTTACACTCAAGTCCTCGAATAAATATGACAGAAATTCACATGAACACGGAAAGGAGACAAGTCCCCTTCACTCTGGCTGAGCATTTGAAGAGACTAAGGGTTTCTCTGAGGCACAGAGAATAGCCTGGGATGGGGGGGTGGAGGTGACATTCTTTTCTAATCAAACTGCAAACACTCTGCTATAAAGCAACGTGCATTTAGAAGGAATGTAGTCCTCATACATCACCTCTGATTAGCTTTGGGGCAACTTTCATGGACAGGAAGGCTTCCATTCAGGAGCGGACAATTCACCTGATTACCTTAACGGGCTTAGGTCACCCCTGAGAATGGGAACAACACCCCTCAGACTTGTGAAGGAAACTCAATCAACCAGCTCCCGTGTGCAATGAAGCGTCTGAAGAGCTATTGAAGGTGCTATTTACTCTCCTTGGTGTTTTTTCTGTTTTTTCCTTTTCTGGATGGAGGTAGATAACATGATGTCTTTTCTAGTAAAAGATTTTTGTTTTTCTCTTTGGGGCTTTTATCAGTCAGTATTCAAAAGATCAACACAAAACCCATTTACTTTCCGTCCTGGAAAATGCTGTCAATTCTGCTTTGAGCACTTCCTAGAAAGTCCGCCCCTCCCCCGCCGGGCAAGCCTCTTCAGTTTGGCACAGAAGGATGTTTACCTCTGACACTTACCAACAGGGTTCAAACCTTTTCAACCTTGTATGGGCCTTGAACACACAAAGCCACACTGCCCTCCAAGGACTCTGGGCTCTCCTGGATTCATTTCGATGATTTTTCTCCCCCTTACATGTGCATTTGTAAAATTGCATCTAAAGAACCAGATCTCATTTCATTGGAGACAATTGTGTCACCTCTGATTTTCCTGAGGTGAGAATCTATATTTAAAGATGAGAACAAAAGGAAATTTTAGCCCAGACATTAAAGGAAGGCGAGGGAGGGTGAATATGCCTAGAATTGCTGCAAAGTTTTAGCCTTTCCAAAGGAAAGTAAGGACAAGACTGTAATTAAGAGTCTCAGATTATAATCTCCTGATTATATTCACTTTTTCCCCCACTTTCATATTCATTCAAAATCACTACTTCTTTGACAAAGTTGAAAAACTGAATATTTCGAACATAAACTCTCATTGAGTGATTGACTATAGAGGCCTAAGGCGGCGGCAGGGGGTGGGGGGGAGGAGGGAGGGGAATATTCTCTAAATTGCACCCAAAGCAAAACTAACAAGCAAGATGTCTGAAAGAACTAGTCATGAAATAAATCTCCAGACAATATGACAGAGAGGGAGTGAGAGCTGGGTGGCTTTAAAACTCTTCCAAATCTAGAATTCAATGTGTTTAGCTAGTTAGTTACTGCTAAAATTAGATCTGCACAGAAAGAACCAGCTAGCAAGACAGTAGGATCAGACAGCTAGGGCAGCATTTTTGTGCCAAAAGACCTTGTAGTGAGGGAATGTTCATCATTATTCTCAAGGGGGAGACAGAAAAAAAAGAGAACTCCTCTGGTATCTACCCACACAGAAAATTTTTGTACTTCTTACCATGGAAATATTCACTTAGAGGAAAGGAACAGACCCTTGGGGACTTCCATCCTAAAGCCTTTCAAAAGGGAAATGCCCAGAAGCACATCCAGAAAGGAAGAGACTGGCCAATGGATTTGTGCAGACACCAGATGTGTCTGCACAAGCTGTACTTACTCACCGGCTAGTCAGGCTGATCACTTTCCCACCCCACGTGGCACAGAATCTTGGCTGCTCCTGGCCCATAGCCCACTTGTTAGGCCCCCAGAAGAGCCCAGAGCTTATTAAAACCTCATATTGTTGCACCTATCCCAGCTCAAAACATGCAAAACCCCCGCAGCATCCTGGGCCGCCCTGACAGTCTCATCTTAGCTGCCCTTCTTAAAATATTTGATCCCTTGGAGGCAGGACCCTGGCAATAGACACACTTGGGACTCCCATTATTTTGAAGTCAAATTCCTTAACCTCCAGAATAAATCCCCAACTTTCTAAAGTCTCATGAAATAAAACTGGATGGGGTAACCTTAGGAGAAAGCTAATGAACTGTCCTTGTATGCAATTTCTCCCTATTTCTTTTTCCTTCAAAGAGAAGAATTCATGAAAGCATTTGCAAAAAGACATATGGAAAATGCTGGACTAGACATTCATTCCTTTCCTTTTACAAACACCGGCACACGCACCGCAGGATGACAGCAGATCGCAGGGGGCAGAGACGTGGCAGCACTCTTGGAACACCTACCGGTTCAGTGACGTGTTCTCTTCAGCTCCCAGGTGCAAATATGCTCCAGGTTCAAGACAAATTAGAAAGACTGGAAAAGAAACCACAAAACATGCATTCCTTCCCCAGTACCAGGGCTGCTCCAGCCACTGTGTGCTTGGGACTACACAATCATTTGATTTAAATGTTCATCTGCAATGGATGGGAATAAGTCTTGCCTTGTAGCTCATAAGGATTAAAAAGGGGAATTGTTCTCAAATGGAAGGCACTGAAAAAGAAAAATGTTTTTCATGGAGAAGATTTACATGAGAATGTTTAAGTCCTGAGTTCCAGGCCCACCTTTGCCTCTGATTAGCTATTACAAATGTTTTCTAGATACAAAGATCTCATGGAGAAAATGAAGGGAGTGAACTAACTGCTTTTAAGGCTCCCTCTACAACTAAAAGTTCCTGACACATATTCTTCCTGTTGAATATTGAATTTTCCAGTTATCCACAGCCACTCAACTCGACTTTGACCAATGCCCAGCCTACTGCAGCCAAAGCTGTGCCAGCGACCCAGCAGAGGGGGACAACCAGCCTCTGAGAGTCAGAGTTTTGCTTTGTTCCTACACCCTGTGAGGCTGTCGCTTTTACTGCTAATTGCCTGCATCTCTTCTTTTCCCTGTTAGTACAGATTCTTCAGAGTTAATTCTCTAGTTGGTTCAGCCAGACATCACCTGGCAGATCTATGTCTGGGAGGATTGCCACACATACACCAATAGGACATCAAGCATGAAAGAACCTTAGAAACTATCAGGACGAGAGGCTCCAAGGTCTCAAGGGGATATCCAAGAAGATCCATTAGAATGTAGGGAAAATATTAGATCATTTGTTTTTATTTATTTTATCATAGCCCTTTCAAACTTCCATTTTAGGGGTATGTTTTATAATATACTTATTAGAATTTTACAGATTCATATAATTTATACATTAGTGATGTATAAATTAGTATACATTAGTATACAAAATGTATAAATTAGTATACATTTTGAAGCATGCATGCTAAACTTTTTTGTTGTTACTTATAGGTGTATGTGATCAAAAAAGTTCAAAGATCACAGACAACAGTATGGTGGTTACCTGGGGAGAAGGGGGTTGTAGGGAGGATGAAAAGGGTAAAGGCAGTCAAATATGTGGTGACAGAGAGAGACTAGATATAGAGTGGTGAGCATAATGCAATAAACAGAAGATGTATTATAGAATTGTCCACTTAATACCTATATATTATTAACCACAAGAGGCATCGATTGGACTGTCAGGCCTCAGAGGGAAGGTAAGGGAGGGTGGGGGTAAAGGGGAGAGATCAACCAAAGGACTTATATGCAAGCATAAAGGCCTAAACAATGGACAAGGACAACAGGGGGGTGAGGGCATGAGTGGGGGGATAAGGGGTAACTAGGGGATAAGGACACATATGTAATAAGTTAATCTATAAAAAAAATTTAAAAAAGAATGTTGAAAAGTCCCAGAATGTCGCATTTAGTAAAAACAAAACAAAACACAAAATTTGTTAAAGTTGAAAGATTAATCATATATACTGTCATCTCCATACCTTCTGTTCTTGCAAGTCTTTTGACATCCAAACTAATATACTACTAGACTAAAATTCCATCTAACCCACAAAGCCTGTATCTATCTGAGCCCACATCTCACCTTTCCCCTATGCCTCATCCACCTTCGCTGGTGCCACAATGGTGGCTTGCTCCTGTCAAAAGATGCTGTCACACTACTCATCTGTTGTTTAGCCCAAACAGGAGATGAGCTATTTTTTTTTCTTTTCTTTGTACACTCTAATTAGTACACTGTGTTTCTTCAAACACTAGGAAATGCAGTAACCAGTAACATGTTTAACTATTTGGAATATCTGACAAAGGTGTTAGTACTGGTGAGATCAATCAGAACCCTCCAACTGTGGAATCGTCATGCTCTGCCCACCCAATGTCCACTTCCTCAAGCACATGAGCTTTCTAGCCAGAGCCACTAGGACAAGCAGGTGCTAGCTTGGAAGGCATCGTCCCAAAGGGGAACTACGCTGGGACTGAGTGTCATGATGGAATTATTTAAATTAGTGGTCCTCTCATTGTGGTGCAGCACCAGCAGTAGCTGCAGTAACAGAAACCTGTTAGAAATGCCAGTCCTCAGGTCCCATCTTAAAACTATGGCATCAGAAACTCTGAAGGTGGGCCACAGAAATCTGTGTATTGATTCTGATGCTTGCTACAGTCTGAAAACCAAATTGAAGGAACTCGGTATCACAATCCAAGACCAGGAGCCAGAAGGAAAGGACCTTCTCTGCTACCGGTGCCTCCCTCTGAAGTCTCAGTCCTGCCAACCTTCACTGCAGCCATACCTTAACGGAAGCCATTTTGTAGTCATTTACTTCAATGCGGTGCTACATATAAGAATATAAATTTGGGGTACTGAATGGGAAAATAAATTGCAGCTCACTTAGTGACCATAGTGCCTTACCTCAATTTGGGGTCACATTGCACTCCTAGCTCACTGCATTTTTTAGTGCTAATCGAAGAATTCTTAAATATAAGGTTCTATGTAAAAATGGATTTTGTACATCTATCTCGGTGAACACTTAACCAATACTATGGAGTTTACAGTCTGATGCAAGGAATACATGTTTTGTGAAAAAAAATCACATGCAAACAAACAAATATGAAAACCCAAGTCATTTGAAGGAAAGGAACAAAAGTTGCTACATGGCTGTATCATGAAGGAATTTGACCTAAATAGGGATGCTTCCTGGGGAACTGACATTTGAACTAATCTATCTGCAGAACAAGATACATAATGGAAGAAAGCACTGTTCACTACGAGGGAAAAGTATGTGCAGAAGCCTAGCAGCAGAAGGAGAGTGATATTTTGAAGAACTGAAAGCAGACCCGTGGGGCTGGGAGCACAAAGTGAGGGAGAATGTGGCATAAGAGGAGACAGGGGAAGCAAGATGGGCCCACACAGAAGATTTTGAAAATCGTTCTAACAGTTAAGTCACTCTGGCTGCTGCGTGGAAAAGTGTAAGGAAGCTAGAATGGAGTAGCCTTTATAGTTGCCCAGATCAGACATGAAGGTAGATTAGACCAAGGAGATGTAGAGAGAAATAAGCAGATTTTGGGAAACATTTAAGCACTAGCAATATAGAAGACTTGGTGGCATGGAATGCTAGGAAGAGGAAGCTGTCAAGGAAGATTTCTTAGTTTCCGGTATAGGAAACTGGGTAAGTTCTCTCAGATACAGAGAACACTGAAAGAGGAGCAGGTACGTGGAACTGGGGTAGGTGTGGGAAGTCTGTGAGGTCGGTCTTGAATGGGCATGTTTGGGGTTCCTTTGATATTAACAAATGGAGAGTCAGGTAAGCAATAGTAAAGTTGTTCTGGAATGCAGAAGGAAAGATCTGAGATGAACACATGAAATTGATATTCCTAGGCATAGAGATGATAATTAAAGCTATAGGTTCACAGTGAGAAAGAAGAGGGTCTGATTGAGAAAGACAATTATTGTATAATGTCACTTTTATACAGTGTACAATATAAAAAAGTTTAAGTCATTAAAACAGAGAGTAAATTGGTGGATGCCAGGGTGGGGGAAATGGGGAGATATTTGTCAAAGGGTAGACACTTCCAGTTATAAGATGAAAAACGCCTAGAGATCTAATATACACCTTGGTGACTATAATTAACAATACTATATTGTATACTGGAACATTGCTAAGAAAGTAAATATTAAATGTCCTTATACACATACCCACATACACACAGACACAGAAGGTAATTATGTGAGGGGATGCATGTGTTAACTAAACGAATTGTAATCATTTTACAATGTGCATGTGTATCAAACCATGGTGTATAACTTAAACTTACAAATGTCAATTATATCTCAATAAAACTGAGGGCCTAAAGCAAACTCTTTAGGAAATGCTTGAAGTCAAGTATATAAGGAAGAGCTACTTTTCAGGGATGACTGAGAAAACTAGAGGTTGTGGTAAACCAAGAGAATAAGGCATCACAAAAACCAATGGAAGATAATGTTTCTAGAAGAAAAGAAAAAGTGGTCAAGATTTCCACTCTCAGGGTAAAACTCCAGGCAAATCACAATTTTGTAAGAGATACAAGAAATGTGCTGAAGCTAGAAAAGCTATCAGAATTTTGTTCAACAACATCAAAAAAAGGTTCTGCCCTAGTGGGCTTTATTTCTCAACTAGGGGCCCGGTGCACAAAAATTTGTGCACTCGGTAGGGGCTGGGGGGGTACTTAATCCCTGTCTGTGCTCTCTCACAGTTTGGGACCCTGGAATCCATTGGGGCACACAGCACACACGGAGGGCACACCTTCCTGTGTGCTGTGTGCCCCGCACCAATTTCCAGGCCTCAGCCTCAGGGGCGGAGCTGGCTCGGATCCTTCGCCTGCCCCCCACCCCCAGGCTGCCCAGCTGCCTGGAATCCATGGGGGGGCACGGGCACTCAGGGAGGCTATCCCTCCCTGAGTGCCCATGCCCCCACCCCATCACAGATCTACCTCCAGGCTGCAGGACAGCCTTGGGGCCTGGGCTGCCTTGCTCCTCCAGGCCCCCGCTGCCCTGCCGCCTGAAATCGATCGAGGGAGCACGGGCACACACGCCTCTGTGCCGGAGTCCCCGCGATCACGGATCTACTTCCAGCTGCAGGGCAGCCTGGGGGCCTGGGTTGCCCTGCCGCCTGAAATCAATCGCGGAGGCTAGGGCACTCACAGAGGCGTGTGTGCCGGTGCCCCCGCGATCACGGACCTACTTCCAGGCTGCAGGACAGCCTGGGGGCCTGGGCTGGCTTGCTCTGCCAGGCCCCAGCTGCCTTGCCGCCTGAAATCAATCGCAGAGGCTCGGGCACTCGCGGAGGCGTGTGTGCCTGAGCCCCCGCGATCACGGATCTACTTACAGGCTGCAGGACAGCCTGGGGGCCTGGGCTGCCCTGACGCCTGAGATCGATCGCGGAGGCTCGGGCACTTGCGGAGGTGTGTGTGCCCGAGCCCCCGCGATGACAGACCTACTTCCAGGCTGCTTTCTGCCTGGAGGTGTGGGGCTGCAGGCGGTCGCTCCTCCGGCCCCCCCACCCGTGTGGCCTGCAGGAAGGCAACAGATGGTGGCAGCGGACACCCGGAAGCTTGCCTCCGGGTGTCTGCTGCTGCCATGTTGGCTGGGCTAATTTGCATACAGCCGCTCTGATTGGCTGGTGGGCGTGGCTTACCCTGTCTTGGAGAAACGGTTAGTTTTACTATTTCACTTTTATTAGTTTAGATTGTGGAAGTATCACTCTTTCCTGCGTATTGATATAGTAATTAAAATCTAATCAATAAAATTGAACCAAATTTTTTCTGTATAGTAAGTGACCTGCAGATGCCTCTAAGGAACGCAATGGAAAACTCCTTTTTTAGTGCTCTAAAACCATGCCATTGGAGAAAACCATCAAGTGATATCAAATTTAACTCATATTCAATCTCCTTCAGCAAGGCTTAACATAACGTGGGACATGTGTAGATAATGGAAATCCTGTAAAAGTTGTAATTGGGACAATAAATAAGTTACTGTTTTGGATTTACAGAGCTCATTTTAACAACAGCTTCTATAGTTTTCTATCTGGTCTGTTGGTTATTGCCTCATGTCAAGTCTAGTCTATACCCAGAGAATTGACACATGTAGTTGTAACGACTTGGCAGGGCAGAGGCTATCTGCCAGGACAAGGCTGTGTCTTTTTCATGTTCCCCATTAATGCCAACAAAAGTTAGAATATGAACATATGGTAAAGATGGGCTAGTTACTGACTGACAAGGTATATGAGGAAATATGTATACATATAATAAGTACTTGAGCTACATACTTAGGATGCTGTACCATATATATATATATATATATATATATATATATATATATCATACTTTATTAAATATAAAATGAAATAAACATGAACATAAATATTGTTTGATTTCAATAAGTTTATCCTGAATTGCCTGACCTGAAGCTGTCACCAGTTGTACCAAACCATTAACTTCATTTTAACTTTACTTTGCATAATTCTTTTGACAAGACTAGGCAGGGGGGAGTGGTGGGCCCTGGAGACCGGAACCTGTAGCTCACATCTTCTGTACTAGGCACTTAAGATACCTCAATCACATTTAATCATCACAGAAATTTAGTGAAGCAGTTCTTATCATTCTGATTTCACAGATGAGAAAAATGAGGCTCAAAGAAGTTGATTAACTTGCTAACTCCATCTGAGTTCAGAGACAGTGGTCTTTTGTTATTGTTGTTAGTCCTCACCAGAGGTTTCTTCCATTGATTTTTAGAGAGAGAGAGAGAGAGAGAGAGAGGAAAACAATTATGTAAGAGATGCACATCGGATTGAATGCCTCTGGCACATGCCCCACACGGGCCCCAGAATGGAGCCTGCAACCAAGGTACCTGCCTTTGACCGGAATTGAACTTGGGGCCCATCAGACCGCAGGCCAATGCTCTATCCACTGAGTCAAAGCAGCTAGAGTGACAGTGGTCTTTTCAATAAACTTAACATGCAATAAAGAAATGTTGCCCAGAAAGCAATGTGATCAAGTGGCAAACTCCATCAGTGTCTTCAAGTTTCAAGGTCAGGACACAAGAAGATCATTAAGGAGGAAGGCAGAAAAAGGGAAAGAAACCAGACTATGGAAACAAAGCTTGCATATATATGGGAAACTTGGTGGAAATTGTTACACAGAGCATATTTTTAGAAAAGTGAGGCATGAGGAAAGAAGACACAAATAAAGAATTTTAACTGTTTAAAGATGATAGTAAGTATAATTTTAGCCACTTTTAAACCTGCAGAAAACTGTCAAAATATAAATATGTCTTATTTCTAGACAAATTTTCTCCAGCTAATTTAAAAATTATTATTAAACAATTATTTTAAAACAAATATGTCATGTCATTAATTTGTTTACTTTCTAAGTGTGTTACCTTAGGTCTACCCTCTCGCTGAACTCTCATTAATTCTAATAGTTGATTATTTTTCATTTTTTTGGTGGATAATCATATCATTTCAAAATAATGACAATTTACAGTTCTTCCTCTTTATTTCCAATCTTTATGCCTATTTAGTTTACTTGAGGTATTGCATAGGCTAGACCTTCTAGTTCAATGTTGAATAGCAGTAGTGATAATAGGTATCTTTTTCTTTAATAAAAATGCTTTTAATTTTATGCTTGTATCCTTCTTTCCTATATTTTAATCTTTCTGTCATGTTCTCCCCTTTCTTTGCTTTCACTGTAATTATCTTTACCTTGTGGGAAGATATTTTTTTTAATGATGAATTAATTTTCTGGCCTTTTTCCTTGGGCATGGAAAATGAAGACCAGAAGGGCTGCATACTCAGAGCAGCTGAAGTCAGGGAATCCCAAGAGCACAGAAAAGGGGGTAAGTGCACATGAGCACTCACTTATCACCACCCAAGGGGAAGAGGCAAATGCTCACCTTCTCAAGAGTGGTGAGGTCAGGGTGGGAGTCCCGGAGGTCCTGTGTGCCACATCCACCATATATGCCTCAAGTTACCAGTGCCAGCTCTGGCTTCCGATAACGGATCAGGGCACTGATTTGTCTTTTTGTTACCATGGGCAGAAGTCAACAGGCATTTTCATATGGACCAGAGTACTGAACCAGTGGACAAAAGAAGAAAACTGACACTAAAGAGACAATTCCTGTCTTATAAAACTTGCCTTTAGAAATTGAAATCGGCTTTGAACTTTTTACTTGTAAGTATGTTATGGATACGTGATTTTTCTGGCCCACCGCATCAACATTAATACTCTAGTAAAGGATTTGAAAAAAAAAAAATCACCTCCGACTTATGACCTCCATTCCCTTAAATCTCTCTGTTAGCAGAACTTGGAGACTGACAGAAATACTTCCACCTACATAACACAGCCTCATGTTAAGAACAGAGGTGAATCTTTTACAACCTCTAATACATGGTACTTATCAATGCATTTACTAGTAAAATATTCAAAATGTGCATGTATACATGAGGCAATTAGGTATAAGTAATTGTAATGTTAACTATATATAATGATTTTCTTGATTCTGCTGAGATCCTTTGTACACATGTAGAGACTGTACCATCCAAGAAGTCATAGCCTTGACTAATCCTGAATACAATCTGATCCCCAGCTACCCTGGGCTCTCCTGGGAGAGCTGTGCAGCTCTGAGTCAGACATCACCACAGACATACATCTGACAATACTTTAAAAACAAGCTCCCTGTCTGAAAATCGCCACTGCATTGCAATGTTATGTCAGTACCACTGAGGGACAGTGTCCATTAGAAGGGAGAATTCCCAGCCCACACTTGACCTGCCTGCACCAGCACGCAGACACAGACAAGGAACTCGGAGCTGCAAATGTCACCTGAAGTAGAGGCTGGGATTTTATATCTTAAATTGAGAAAGGGAGAAAAAGAGGGAAATCAAACTATGCCTGTGCGACTTAGAACACACGAATAATAACAGGAACAAATGAAGCACTTCATGCAAAGAAACATCGGTAAAGAGAGAGACTGTTATTCCATAAGTGCTGAAGTGAAGATGCAAAGTTAGTGGGGATTCCTGGAGAGTCATTTTCTAAGACTAGGTTTAGTCTCTGATACTTGTGACTAGCAGTATTTTCTTTTTGAGTCATAATTTTGCTTTTATAGCAATAGTGACGGCCAAAATATTTAAGAAGATTATCCTTTGAAGACCAAAAACTTCCCTTTATCAACATTATTTCCTCATTATGGAAACCTTTAAAGGCTAAAAATTTAGCAAACCGAATTTTTATGTAACTCCTATGTGGCCAGTGATGCTGAGTTCTTCACAGACTTAAAGTACTGTTAGTAGGAGAAAAAAAATTTTTATAAAGCCCCTTACTGCTCCCTAAGATACTCACTCACTCCTACAAGAAACAGTCAAACTATAACCAAATATGATATTCAAATTCTAGTAGCTAGAAAGAGAAAGTCAGTCTGTCCAAGAAATGTGTATGACATCTTACCTCTTTCTTCGCCTGGGTTCAGGTCCTTAACTAATTCACCATCGAATCTGCAAACCATGGTTCAAAGGCCAAATCCTTCCATGGACTGTTTTTGTACAGCTCACAAGCTAAAGATAGCTTTACATCTTTAAACATAAATAAAAGAAGAACACTTTTGTGACACAAAGTATACAAAAGTTCAATGTCAGTGTCCTTAAGTAAAGTTTTATTGAAACACAATCACAATTGTTCATTGACTCATCATCTATGACTGCTTTAAGCTACAAAGGCCAAGTTGCGTCATTCTGATAGAGACCACATAACTGCAAAGACTAAAATATTTACTCTCTGGTCCTTTGCAAAGAAGTGTGCCAGTCCGTGCACTATGTAAAATCTGGCCTTCACCATTCTATGACTTGAAAGCTTCATATTTCATAATATATACAGTATCATCCAAGTAAAGATCATTGAAAAGGACAAAATCAACCATTTACACTGGATTTTGTGAGACAAACTTTATTTTAAATGCCTTGTCCACATATCATATTCCAATGTTGAAGGAATGCCATTATTTAAAGTTTCAAAACTGTATCTCCAGATTCCCTCTTGCATGTAGAAGAAATTAAATTCTTTTTCTTTTTTTTATTACATAAAGTTTTACAAAAATTAGTACATATATCTCTTTTTCCCCCTGCCCTTCCCCCAGCCTCCCCTACCCCCCAGTGTTTTGTGTCCATTGGTTATGCTTAAATGCATGCACAAAAGTCCCTTGGCTAATCTGTTACCCCCCTCCCCCAACGTCCCTGTCCTTGTTGCTGTAATTTGACAGTCTGTTTGATGCTGCTCTGCCAAAGAGACTAAATTCTTGATCAAAGAGCACGGGTCCAGATTTGGGCTGTATGCAGAGACTGGGGTGCTCCTTATGATTAGATTTAATCTGAAGCTAACAGCCTGATAGAAAGGAGCAAGCAAAGAAATTACCGAAAAACACAAACATAGAAACTCTCAGGAAAATCCAGCCAATGACATCTTTCCTCTCTGATTAGGAGAAACAATTCAGCCTGTTCCATTCACAGTTTCTTAGGTGATTAAAAATGTTTTTCAACTAAGTTTTCTCCTAAAAGGTGGACACATTTAACATTATTAAAATATTTACACATAAGCAGTTTGGTTTTTTTAATCTTTTCAGATTTATTAGATGGGGTGGGCTGGGGAACCTGCTAAAGAAATCAATCTAGAACATAAAACAGCAGCCACAGTGCCAAGAAATCTCACTTGATCTGAACAGAGGCCTGAATGCTTTGCAAACCAGGACTGGTATTTCCGAAGCAGTGCCTGAATGTTTACAGGTTGATGATATAAATCACCATCATTATTCCCTGCCTGTTTCTCAGGAGAGGCAGCTGGAGGCGGGAACAGGCCAACTGGAGGAGTTCATTATCTGACTAAATATATTTTTAAATATATTTTTATTGATGCATAGAGAGGAAGGGAGAGGGAGAGAGAGAAAGAGAGAGAGATCTAATCTAATAAAAGAGTAATATTGAAGTTGACCGTTTCTTCGGGACACCTAAGCCATGCCCACCAGCCAATCAGAGCGGCTGTATGCAAATTAACCCAGCCAAGATGAAGGCTGGCAGTCACAGAGCTAGAGTAAACAGGCAGCTTCCGTTGCACCAGGAGTAAACTGTCTGCCTAGGCGGCTGGGCTTCTTCTGGCTCAGGACAACATAGTTGCAACATTGTTTCAATTATAGAAGCCTCGGAGCTGAAGCCAACAGGAGGCTTCGTTACCTGCCTAGGCCTTGGCTTAAAAGAACAGTGTATCAATTATAGAAGATAAATAAATAAATGGGGTGAGGGTTTCCACTGGGGGGCTTGGTCAGCCTGCAAACAGCCATCAGCCCCAGGCTGACCAGGCACGCCAGCAGGTGGACATCCCCTGAGGGGTTTCAGTCTGTGAGAGGGCACAGGCCGGGCTGAGGGACACCCCAAGTCAATGATAAGAATCACTGATCAGTTGCCTCCTGCATGCTCCCCACTGGGAATCGAGCCCACAATCTGGGTATGTGCCCTGACTGGGAATTGTACCGTAATCTCCTGGTTCATAGGTCGATGCTCAAACATTGAACCACACCAGCTAGGCCCAATCATGTTTTAAAGTTAGTGAATCCACTAATTTTTTTCAGATAGCTAAAATAATTACATAGGAAATGGTCAAAGGGGGGAGAGCCTTACTTAGACTTCAAGAGTTAATCACTTATTATGGTCTCAGAATTCTCTAATTAAACAGCCACTAAGTACATCTGGCATGCTCCCTTCGTTCTGCAGGATCTGTGCAATTCGTGATGAGTACAGGCAGGCACCATGTCCCAAGAGGCTTGTATACTTGTTTGGGAGTCAAGACAAAACTTCCCCCTAACAATTTCATTTCCAAATGAAACTGCCATGCAACAATATAAGAAAAAGAAAAATAACATATACCAAAATTATGCAGAACTGTGAGGAGACCCAAATGCACTTTTCCTAGAAAGTTCTCAGTTGATTTTGCTAATGAGGCTGACAGCTCTGCTCCATAACTTATAGCAGGGTGGAGAATGAAGCAGAAATCACTGTGCTTTCTTTCTCCACTCTCAGAAAACTCTAAGCATTTCAGGGCACTGCTTTGGAAGTGCCAGTCCTGTTTTGCTACTTATAACTGATGGAGACAAGTTCTGCACCAAATATAGGAACTTAGCCTAAAGACACCAGGTATCAGGAAAGTTGCCTGGAGGAACACTGGGCAGTGGGGTAAGCTCAGAAGGGGAGATCACAGGAAACTCCACAGCAAGAGATGGAAACTGACAAGACTTCTCTGAAACTATATATGCGAGGACCTCTAACTCCGCATACCTACACATCCTCCCCGCACCCCCCCCCCCCCGCCTGTGGCCAAGAGGAAAGTTTAAGGAACATAGTGATGATTTTAAAAAATGTGCTATTGAATGTCTCAAAGGAACACATCTTCACCTACATAACTGTGTTTCCCATGCAGCAACTGGGACTCATCAGGTGCATTTTCAAACTTTGCCCAATTTTCATCACCATCAAAAGCACCCACGTAAGGGGGAGCGTCCCCGGGGATCGTGGTCAGTGGTCTTGGAAAAAGCCGAAGGAGTAGTCCTGGGAAACTAGATCCCTGGGGCCCACTGCGCTCTTCCAGCTGAAGCCAACAGGCCACCTGGCTTCCTGGCTGTCTCCGCCTTCTCTCACCAGCCCAGTCACAAGGGGTGAGCATGCAGCCATGCTCCTGCCACCCGTACACACTACAGACGTAACTCTCAGGAGAACAGTTTCCCGATGCTCATAGGTCCTTCGGCAATTCCCTGTTTGAATAAGTGTTTCTGGACTTGCACTTTAACTCGGGGTTCGTACACTTAATTCTTTCTGTTTTCTAAAACTAATTGCCTCTATATCTGCTTCTACATCCTTTGGTGCCACTGGAGGCTTTTTTTTTTTTCTTTTTTAATGTGAGCTCTTATTCAAACTGACTTCAGAGCCATAATTTATGGGACAGACTGAGTCACTGATCTCAGCTGGCTGCCTATGTCCTGGTTGGTTACTTCCTTCTTTTCTAAAGGGAATTTTTTTTTTGAAAAAAAAATAAATCACTTTTAGATTACTTGTTACAGAACCTCTTTTGAAAGGGAATTTTCTTTGGAAATTATACGAATCCAATAGTGAAGCTCTCGTAGAGCAAAGACTATACTCTTCAATACATGTTTTGAATATTTGCAAAGAACACAGAGAAAAATCATCTGTGTGGAGATTGTTTTTGAGACACTTTAAAAGAAAACAATATTTTCTTAATAAAATTGATTGGCGAGGGGGCGGGGGGTGTCTTCCACTACATAGCCATTTAAACTCTCAGGGCCACCCTAACCGGTTTGGCTCAATGCATAGACCATCGGCCTGCGGACTGAAAGGTCCCAGGTTTGATTCTGGTCAAGGGCATGTACCTTGGTTGTAGGCACATACCCAGTGGGGGTTGTACAGGAGGCAGCTGATCGATGTTTCTCTCTCATTGATGTTTCTAACTCTCTATCCCTCTCCCTTCCTCTCTGTAAAAAATCAATAAAATTAAAAAATAATAAAATAAAAAATAAACTCTCAGGGCCTCAGTGTCCTCCTACCATGAAATAAGTTACATAACATGATTGTATTTTGTCATGCGGAGAATAAACATAAAATGAAGTGTTTTATACATTAAAATTAAAAATAAGGTATGCTCTAATAAGACCCCCAAAAAATCCCAATTTACAAGTCAATAAAATAGGAGGTAAGTATAAACATATAAGGCATTTTGCTACAGGGGTCCTTTTCATATGCAGGATCTCTCAAAATGTGATTCAGTAAAAAATAGATTGAATTCACAAAAACGTATAAATGTAACTACGCTGGAGCCTTTACATTGCTTGAATATGATACTTTTACATATACATTGATCAATACATCAAAATATGTTAGATACATTAATGTTCTAGGCATTTCATTGGCGTTATGCAATTACCATACTCGGAATTTACAGGTAAGAAAACTGAGGGTCAACTGGGTGCCTGCTGTTTGAACACCATTGAAGTCTGACACATGCATTTATACTAACTCTATGCTTTATAGAATTTGGTTCCAATGAATTCTTACTTCATCAGAAAAAAGAGATTTCATCAAATATATTCATCCCTTTAAATATATTTTTGGTTAAGTTCATTTTTTCCCCTTTCCCTCACTCAACTCCTTTCAATTTTAATGCTTGTGTGTTTCAAATGGTGTGTTTTTCTCCTTTGTGGCTGGTTTTGATTTTAAACAACTTCTTGGGAAAACTGTATTCGTGTAAAACCAGAGGGTAAAAGAGCTATCAGACTGAAAAAGGCAGGTCAGATTTGAGGGTGTGGAACCCTTGAGGGGAAGGGACGACCTCAATGAAGTCTCAAGGAGGGACTTTCTCACTTAAGTGTGTGAGTGGTGACATAGCACATACATCATTCTTTTAGTTCATGCAAAAGATTGTTTTCCAAATGCAAGTATGAAAGGATTTTACCTTCACTCTAGCTCACTTATTAGACACAGTAACCACCAGGGGATTTGATGCTATGCTACACATTCAATCGATCCAATGGCTACTTCCAAACTATTATCATCCCAGCTCTAAGTCTATAGCAAATTGAAACTTGCCAGATATTGGCCTTAAATATCACCATCTATACTATATACATAACTCTGGGCACTGAGGCTATGGCTTAAGAACAAATGACACCTTGTGCCAATGCCTGGGGAAGATTTCTTTTTTTTCCTTCCTCCTCATTCTTACCTTTTCTCTTTTGCCTGCCATTCATTGAGTAACAGGAACTTGAAGAGTTTTCTATTATAGGTGCAACTCTGAAGGGAGAAATTGGCAGAATGGTATCTATTTGGATGGTATTTATTTTATTTTATTAAAGATATTTTTATTGATTTCAGAGAGGAATGGAGAGGGGGAGAGAGAGATAGAAACATCAATGATGAGAGAGAATCACTGATTAGCTGCCTCCTGCATCCCCCCAATTGGGGATTGAGCCTGCAACGTGGGCATGTGTCCTGACCAGGAATCAAACCATGACCTCCTGGTTCATAGGTCAATGCTCAACCACTGGGCCAAGCCAGCCGCAGGCTAGATGATATTTATTTGAAACTGATTTTTTTTCCTATTGAATATTCTGGGTTTCTGATTGAGAATGCCTTGGAAATTCCAAAAGTTGCCATTCTAGCAGCTTCTTTAGGATCCACACTGTTTCTAGCACACTGCCAGTTGCTACTCCTTATCTCTGGAGCATGAGAGCAGTTAATAAATACCATGTTCTTTCATCAGCCAACACAATCAACCCAGTGGTCCTCGGATGGATGCTTCACGCTGTGACAAAGCGTCTTGAGTGCAAATTCTATTTACGCTGCAGACTCTTCTGCTTAAACAACTTACTTCATTGACATAAACAGCATCTTCTTTCCCTGGCTCAGCAGAAGCTAGAAGAAAAGTCTCTTTGGAGCTATCTTTCTCTTCCACAGAGAAAGAGTGAACCCAAACGTTTGACACGGGCACCATTTTGTAAAACTAGGCCTCGCCCCGGCATTACTCCGAAATTCGTGATATCTTGGAAACCAGGTGTGCAGTTAAAAATAACCGCTTTCGCTTCTATAGCACTTAAAGTCAACAAAACTCATTTACATACATTATTTTCTTTGACTCTAACAATAATCCTGTGAGGAAAGCAGGACAGAAACGCTTGTGGCTATTTCTCAAATAAGGAAACCAAGCTTTAAACATTGCCACTGTTATTTTAAAACAATGGCAACTAACATGGAATGGGGTGTTTGGGGCACAGTGTCATTTCAGGGGCATTGTTACAATTGCATCGACAACAACATAGCAAGGAAGTCAGAGAAACACCACTCTACCCGTACTTCAGATGAAGAAACAAATAAATGTTACCTTTATTTGTATTTCTGCTAAAAATATATCTACAGAGCTTTGGGCAAAAACTCTCCCCTCAGTAGCTGTCCCTCTTCAAGGGCAGCTGATGGGGAGGACAGCCAGAGCCTTCTGGGGCACTTCTGCTTGCTGGCTCTGACCCCACCCCTTTCCTCCCACTCACTCCCAAACCCACCAGGGAGCCTCAACACAGCTGTGGAGAACAATGCAATTAGACATATTTGTATTGATAATTTGAATAAAGGTAATATAAATAACATTACTGAACTTTTGGAAAATAGAAAAAGAAGAAACCACCAAGAAGTCCCATGACCCTAACTAAACCTCTGTTATTAGTACCAGGGTGAGTTTCCTCTAGCTTTTTTTTTTTCCCTCTCTGCATCTGCTCTTCTCCTATTTGTAATTATAAGATGAAATTATATACATTTCAATTTGTTTACATCATGTTTAATTTTGCAACAATTTCAGTGAACAATTGTATCCCAAGGTATTAATCTTGTCACTACACTATTCTTTTTAATGGCTTATTCTGGTAGGCAAATAAAATAAAATTGATCTACCGTGACTCTGTTGTTGGACACTTACATTTCTGCTTTTTCAAGGCTGTAGTTTTTCCCAGATTTTGGATTGCTCCTTAGGACAGAGGCCCAGAAGGGGAACAGGGTCAAAAAGCACAGGCATTTTTTCTGGCTCTCTGCAGTGCTAACCACTTTCCTAGGGATTTGTCCTAATTTAAACTGCCAACAGCAAAGCGATCCATTTTATTTGGATAAGTATTGTTTTAATTTTTGCTATTTTATTTTCTCTGAGTTTATTACTTTTGTATAATGCTAGTTATTAGCATATCAGCATTTTATTTTCCTATGCTCAGTTTATGAATGAACTGTTCATGACAATTAGACTTTAACACTATCATTTCATTGAGTAGTTAAAACTATAGTTCTCAGAGCATGAACATAAAAGCATAATTGGAAAAAATAATGACTTCTAAAGTTATAGTTAAGTGATTTGGAAGTTCTTCCTCCGATGCGATATGCAAAGCAAGTTAAAAATCATGTCAAGGTCCCTAAATTATACTAAACTAGGACGTTTTCCCAATCTTTACCCTGGGCTGCCATTCTCATAATTAGCACAAAAAGGATAAATGTGCTACATCATGGGATTCAACCCAGCCCCTGAATACACCCTGGGCTAACACACTGGGCAAATCAAGTAAATGTGCTGATCCTGTGTCTTCCTTTGTACAGCGGGATAATATGTACTAATCCCCACTAGGCTGGAAAGATTGGGGAGACAGGCTTACATATGTATAGTAAAGTGGAAAAAAATGATCAGTTTTGGCTTAGTTTCAAAACACAATTTAAAGAGCTAAGAATCCCTGGTAAGATTATACTCGACACTTGAAGTGTCCACACAGATACACCCTCTCATTTTCTACACTGAGGACAAACAGCTGTGACATACAAGGAGTAGATAATATATTTTCTTCTATGTTTGAAATTCAATATTATTAAGAGACTTGTAAAATCTTACCAATCCTTATTTTAACCCAACAGAGATTGTAGGCACTGGATAACTGTGGTTTCAAATGGTAAATGTTTTTGCTTAATTCTAGACTCCTGTGGAGCAGAAACTGCAGGCTCTTCATGCCTATTGCAATACATGGCACAGTAGGCAGTGAACAAATATGTATTTACTGAATACAGAAACTAATTAGGTCAGAGTAACTACAAGCGATTGATTCCTTTTCAGGCTGGATAAACAGCTGACTGGAGGAACTGGTTTGCTGGACTTCTGTTTGAGGAGTGGGAGTTAAATGGCCTAGCTGGCTAGTGTAAAAAGAAAACACAAATTGAAACACCAAATACATTAATCTGCTTAACAATAGCATTAAAGGGCCTCACTCTAGTGCCTTGAGCCCTCCAAAACACAGACATGCAAAGCACAGGAGGAACTAGCTGGGGTTTGAATTCCACCACTGTATCCTCTCAGTAGTCTTCAAGAAGCAAATCCACTGAGCTTCTTCAGAACAGCCAAAGATTTTCATCTAAAAGGAAGATGATCTAGTAAAACAAATGTGCATGTACCAAGGACAGTGAAAGGATCGAGTCCACTGGCATGTTCAAACATTTTCAGGAAAGCTATTATTTCAAGCACATGTCAAGACGATGAGGAGGGGGTGTAATGAATTACAGAATAACTGGTGTTTATGCCTGAGAGGTCCCTAGGCTGTTCTGTACCTCCTGGAAATTGTTTATGTGCACAAGTCCTGTGATCATGGGGCTATGATTAGCGGATGCTGACAGTGTGACAGCAAAGGAAGGCATGAATCACTGCTGCTCCACATCGAAGAAAGCTGGGCAAGATCAGGTCTGCCCTGGAGATGGGCTTCTTTTTCCACATTCTGCCTCAGCTCTGCAGACTTGGTGCTATGGGACAGGATGGGAAAGAAGGGGAAGACTGATGTGGGATGAATTTCACCATTTGGGGAAATTCCACTTCTTCCTATAACTCTCATCATTCATGAAGTTATAATTTCTTTTTTAAAAAATATGTTTTTATTGATTTTAGAGAGTGAGGAAGGGAGAGGAGTAGAAACATCAGTGAGAGAGAAACATGAACCAAACATTGATTGGCTGCCTTCGGGAAGCCCCCCACTGGGATCATGTGTCCTGAACAGGAATCGAACCCGTGACCTCCTATTGCATGGGATGATGCTCAACCACTGAGTAACACTGGCCGGGCAGAAGTTATAATTTCTTAATTTGTACCTAACAACTAATAATCTCCTACCTCTTTTCCCATATCGATCCATCAACTTTGGTTTTTTTAACTGAGCTCCCCAAAGTGCCATCACTGCATTTCCGAGGTTCTATTATCGGGAACATGTACATTTCTCTCAGCTCTGTGCTTTCTCTGCGGCAGGAATCCAAGTTACAAATGCCCCCAGTCAAGAGAAGATAAAGAAAATGTGGAGCATTTTCCAAATTTCTAGGAATTACCCACCAAGGAATTTGGCTGGGCGATTGGGTTATAATAAATATGTCAAGGCAGTAGAGATATTTTGTCATCATCTGAAAATGGTAGAAAAAGGTAGTCAGAGAAAGATCTTTCCTGAACACGCGTGGTGATATCCACCATTGGCAATATCTACATTATAGGTAAGTGTTGCTTGGTTGAGATAGTCTACCTGTCTTTAGCTGCAAAAACAGGATATGAATCTCAGTTGAAGCAAGTAACTAGAACAAAATGTGATATGCAAAACTGCCTAAATAAGTCATAAGACATGAGTTTGCTTTAAGTACTGGTATTACAGTCAGCCCTTCGTGTCCGTGGGTTTTACATCTGTGGTTTCAACCAACAGTGAATCAAAAATGTTGGGGGGAAATTACATTGCTGCTGATGTGTAGCTAGGCCTACAGTAGCTGTGTCACTACTGAACATGTATAGACTTTTTTCTTGTCATTACCCCCTACATAATACAGCATAACAGCTATTTACATAGCATTTATATTGTATTAGGTATTATAGTCTAGAGGTGATTTCAAGTATATGGAAGGATGTGTGCAGGTTATATGCAAATACCATGCCACTTTACATACAAGTCTTGAACACCTGTGGATTTGGGTTTCCACAGGGGTCCTGGAACCAATCCCCTGCAGATTCAAAGATGATTTTACTTATTTGGAAGAGACTACAGTCATGAATCTTTTGAATTTGTTAGGTCTGACCCTTGAGTGAGGTATAGCCATTCCATACCTCAGTGTCCATTCATGAGATAAAATAGACACATTCACTGTCACAGACAACAGTAGTGGATTTGGGAACTTAACCTCATCTTATCTTCCTATGGGTCCTCTCCCATCTACGTCTGAAAAGCTGACCCAAGTCTAACTAATGGATGATGTGTTAGGCAAGACCAGGGCATTCCAGGTAATCAAGAAGAAAACACCCTTAGATTGAGGCACAGGAGGTGGGACATTTTAAGAGAGTTGATGTCATCTTCTCATGTCTTTCCAATGATGTCCTTCAAAGAAATCTGTCCATGATCACTCATATAGACACAGGGGAAAAAAATCCTGGGGTTAGACAAGGGCCTTTATCCACAGCTGAAACTGATGAGACCTCCTGGCAAAGCCCCAAAGCACTTTGTTTCCTGTCTTCTCAAAGCCCTGACCTCCAGTGTTTAAGGAACCAATAACATTTTCTCATTTCTGGAGTTATTTTTCTCATGTAACTCATGGCAGCTGTTTGCCAGCTCAGCATTCAGACTAATTTGTTACAGAAATTGGGGTTAATGTGTGTTTACTAAGGTCTAGAGATTAGCATAAGGCCTAAATCCATGCTATGTGCAACCAAATAAGGTGTGTATTTTCATCAGTTATGTGTATTGTAGAGCTAGAACCTTGAGATTCAGAACATTGAACATCTAGATGTATCTCAGTTTCTCATGTGTTGTTGGTTTGGTTTTTCCTTGGAAAATTGGGTGACAAGATATTCTAACAATGATGAAAGTCTTTTTTAAAACTTTCTGAAAATAAATACAATTTCTGTATTCACTGCCTACAAGTACTATTTTAAAATGTTTTTCTTCTGTATTCATAGCAACCATGGGATTTATATACATAGCTGAGCAATCTTGCATGCTGGTTCTGAGGGGTGAAAACTGCTGCCCAGATAATGGGAAGGAAAGGAAACCTCATACATAGATCATGTTCATTTCTTCAAATACTCACATTTTGCAAGTGTGTAATTCACATATATCATGCTACCATCATCCACAACTTGAAAAAAAATAATTAGTGGTCTTCAAGTACAAGGGGGAAAAACTGACAGCTAAAATCCATGGGAAGCCACTTACACTCACTTCCTTAAAAACGAATTTCCAGGAACTTTCTCAAAAGAAAGAACCAGAAAGTTTTCCAAGCCATAGCCAGCGCATTGCTCCCTCGTCTTGTTTGGGGTTTTGGAGCACTAGTTGATGGAGGAACAGTTCTGAGCTGTGAAACCTTTTCTCCAGTGTATAGCCTTCTCAAATATTGCCGTTTGGGTCCCACTACGTGTGTGGGTGCATGATTGTAAATTTCCTTGGCCAAACGCAACTTCCCATTTCTAAAAAGGGTAAAAGCTGGAACAGTATAGTAAAAAGGATCATAAGGCTTCTTGGATATCAAAGAGTGTCATAAAAACCACATTTTGATGAGTTAAGTGTCAATGAATCAAAAACTTATGGCTTACATTTTCCTGAAAACTCACATGGACTTAAAAAGAAGTAAATGGGGGGCAGTGAGGGCGGGAGAATATCCCTAACACAATACTTTTGGAATACTGCCCACCAACATCTAAAAGAAAATAATTCAATACTTGTAGCAAACAAAAAGGGGATTTGTTCAGACTTGGTCTGTGACTATTGGCCCATAGCTCAGCTGCCTAGTCTAGAATGAGTACATTCAGGGACTACTTTCTATGATCCAAACTAATTTAAACACACAACATACTTTCTTTTTTTAACTTAAAATAGTAAACAGTTCCTTATTTGGCCTTAACATTTTCTTTAAAGGATAAAAGCTAAAAGATACCAAAGAAAATGTATAAAACAAAACATAATACATTATTTTCTGCCTTGAAAATACATCATTTTTTTCAACAAATATTTATTGAGTACCTACTATGTGTCAGGAATTATTCTAGGTTCAAGAAACTCACTAGTAAATATGGCAGATGATGCTCTGTATTTATGAAATTCACGGTGACAGGAAACCTTCCCCATCATGTTACTGTTATGAAGCAATTCTTTAGCTATTGTCAAAAATTTGGATTTAGATGGCTGGATGACTAACTTTGGTTATGTCCTGAACATCTGGGGAAGAGGAAGAAATAAAAGGTCCCAGAGGGCGCCATTTGGATGTCATGGTAAGCAGGCCTCAAGCTGACATGGATTGGCTCTCTGGTAAAAAAATTAAAATAAAAATAAACAATAAATGCTCTGAACATGATGAAATTGATCTGATTTTCCCAGAGAAGTTGATGTTATAGAAGCTATGATCTTTTTCAAGGGTCTCATTTTAATCAACTATAAATGATACAACCTTACCCTGTAGAGAGCATGGATCTTTAACCAGATATAAATCAATGGAACAGGGTGAGTACTCAGGTAGCATTTTATTTAGTTCTAGCTCAAGAGAGTTGCTATGAGGAACAAAGGAAGAGATCACAGGGCCTAAGGAACAGTATCAGGCAGCGCCCAGCACTTATATGCCCTGGCCTACATGGGTATCATATAATGGCAGATGGAACATAAGGCAGATCTGCAACTTCCAAAAAACTACCTACAGTTTCTATCTTCAACCACACATACCAAGCCAACACCACTGCTGCTCCAAGCCCTGACCTCCTGACTCCCCACCTCCTTCCTTGTATGGCTCTACCAGTAGATACACAGCCCCCCCCCCCCCAAAATAAATACCATACTACCACATCCTACACTCCTGCATCTCAGCATCTATCATGTTTCCTTCACTATTATTTCCCCAGTGCCTACCCCAATACCTGAATCATGGTAAGGATGGATGGATGGATGGATGGATGTGTTTCCTTGGAAAAATTCCTGATTTGAATCTCCTTGTTTTTCAGAGATTAATGCTTTCGTGATGACTACTAGTGAGATTCCCCATCAGTAAACCCCTGATAAAAGTAAACACAAGTGGACTTCACTGTCAAAGAGACCGGAGTTCAAATTCCAGTTCTTCTGTTTATTAATTCTATTACCTTGGACAATTACTATACATCTTTGGGCTTCAGGACCTCATATATATTACATCTGTCATCTCAGGTTATTGAATATGGCATGAAATGGGCTCCATAAAGCACCAGGCACATGCCAAGCACTCCTCCTGCACTCATCCATTTTCTAAGGTAAATTCTAGTCAGTGAAGCTGAGGAGGAGAGAGGAATAGTCAACCACATTTATACTTTACCTAAGAATTCCTGAGGAAGAGGGCTGTTTTCTTTAGGAGGATTGACAGGGAACCCACTCTAAGGGAGCTGGAAAAGGGAGGCAGTGTTGGTCCAGGAAGGTAATAGACTCAGAATATGTCAGGAAGAAATAACAAGGTATATAAAATGACCCACTGGCGTATGAAAAGAAATCATTAAAGAAAAGCTTTAGCCTGGCCGACATTGCTCAGTGGTTGAGCATTGACCTATAAACCAGAAGGTCATAGTTCAATTCTTGGTCAGGGAACATGCCTGAGTTGTGGGTGTAATCCCCAGTGTGGGGAGTGCAGGAAGCAACTGATAAATGATTATCTCTCATTATTAATATTTCTGTCTCTCCCTCTCCCTCTTTCTTTCTTTCTGAAATCAGTAAAAAAATATTTTTAAAAGAAAAGCTTTAAGGAGAATGTCAAGGGGGGAAAAATGGAGACTTATCTAATACTCTTTGTAATACTTTAACCAATAAAATAAAATTTAAAAGAAAAGAAAAGCTTTACACAAAGTTTCTTTATTAAAAAACAGCACCCTTTTTATAAATTAAGCTTTATTAGTATTTACTATACAGGTTGGCACTGACCTGCTCATCCCATCCATATGTCCAGATGTCAAGGTCTCAGAGCAGCTCAGGAGGGGGCCAGGGAGAGGGTCACTTGGTGGACAGTGGGGCCAGGAAAGTGCAATGTACTACAGCGCTCATGTGTGCTTATAGCTCATATAACCTAGTTTTAACCAAACTAATATTCTCTCAAAACTGTCAAGTGACCCAAAAAGTTTCCTTTAATGAAAATGAATTGAGGAAAATACTACTAATACAAGGATCAGCAAACAAGAAATTGATAAAGCCAACATTTCTATCCCAAGTCATCTTTCTTCATCATCCATATTATGTGATAAAAACGATAATGATCTCATCAGAACTGACATTAAATCACAGTGCTCTCATTAAAAATATGATTAATAATATCTATCACAGCAGGGACAAAAAGGTATTTTATGCCATTGAACCAAATACAATAAAAGGTATTCTTAAATCATTGTTTATTGTAATCATAGCTCATGCCTTTCTAATTTACATATTGTATATGCTGTATAAAAATATATATTTATATGTGGTAGAACATCCATATGTTTTATCCATAAATAAATTACTTGCCATAGAGGCACATGCTCAATTTTTTACTGACAGGGGTTTCTCCTGATAAGCTGGGAGAGACCCTGCCCTGGAAAGCAGTTTGTACATGTGCACACTGCAGGAAATCACGTGGCTGCAACAAGCATAGCCTCGCAAATGTGAATCGGTGTGAGCCAAGCCCTGTCTGGGTTCCTGGGCTTCACCAGCAGTAAGGCTGTGGAATGGGATCCATGCTGGCAGGTGCCCTAGAGCAACCATGTGGTCAGCAGCCAGGAGTGAGACCCAGGCAAGAAGACCAGGCCATGTGAAGATCTACTTGCATCAGTGGACATTTATGGTCCTGTTTTATAGCCTGTTTACACTCTTTGCTCATGGAGAATATTTTGTGGAGGAGGTTGAAAGAAAAATGGAATTTGGCTGTTTGAACAGGAACGGGGGACTTTCTATCGCGGCAAGCAGACTTGGGGACTGCACCAAGATGAGATGTGAAGATAAGACTACATAAAGGGCAGTGGGACAAAATGACTCAACCAACGACAGAGATGAAGAATGAAATAAACTATTCCAGCAAGGGAGAACAGGGAAGGAAACTCCCTGGATGCCAGGATTCTCAGTTTGAGACATAACAAGTAATAAAGATGTGCTTAAGAAAGGAATGCAGGAGGGAGGAGGGGTGGTGCTCAGATGCAGCCCAACTGAGGGAATGCAGAGCAGGCACACACCATTTTGGAGTCTGGCTGAGTCCTTTGAGGAAGGCGATACCTTAGGAGCGAGTGCTGCTGGGAAACTCATACACAATGCAACGAAGTGGAAAGAGTATGATGCTTTTGCTTCATCAATCTCACCACCTTTCCCTTTTCCTCAATATGCTTGGACATTATAAAAATACAAAATCGCACTTAAAGGAACAATTATAAAAGCAAACCAGGGATGATGAAAATAATATGGCCGAGGAGTTAACTTATATGAAAAAGATATCGACCAGAATTATACCATGTGATAAAGCCAAATTTCACTTAAATAAATCTATAGAAGAAAGGAAACTTTGAATCCATTGGAGGGGTCCCAACCTCTCATTTTGGGAATGATAAAACCAGTTCCCACCCACTCCTGGGAAGGTAATCAGCATGCCCTGGAGCAAAGGGGAGCATCCAAGCCTCCTGGCATCCAGAACAAGGCTCTCTTCTTATTCTCTTGTTATTTAAGCATCCAGCCATCTTTCCCAGGCTATGTCTTCAAATCAAGGGATCCAGAGACTGCCAGATGGTTGAGTTCACAATCCATGGGATAGCATGAAAATGAAGGAAAGGAATTGATAATAAGAGTAGAGAAAAGGGTATTAGATGATTGATAACATTGAAAGCCAAAACCAGGAGAGAACGTCAACATGAGCCATTATCCTTTGCATAATACTTGCTCACATGTAACAAGTGGGAGGGAGCAAGTAAGCTTGGACTCAGGTGCCATCTTAACCTCCTGTGCCAAGAGCAAATATGTCAGCCAAATGTCCTGCTTTGGAGGAGTGAAGCTTTGCATTTTGTTCCTCAACTGCTATGCTTGGAACAAATACATTCTACTTTAAATTGCAGGTTGGGGGGCATAATTAACTTAGGAATTGAGGTCATATTTAATTGTGGAGTTCTTCATTCAGGTAGTTCTATAATACATTTTGAGAGCTCTAGTATCACCATGGCTGATAGATAAACTGGACTTCTAAGTTCCTAAAGAAATTAAGGATAAGTAGGCAAGAAGTAAAAACTATTGCCTCTTTAAAAAAGAAAACAACAAATCATAGAGCTTCACTTTCTAATTATATTAAACTTGTTGCTAAATATTAAACATATTGACTTAAAAGACAGCGAGAAGACTGCTTTTGTTGCCTAAGTTTTTCTTGAATGTTAAAGCTAATTATTTTCGTTTAATAAGATCAAATAAAATGTACATGAGCAATATATCTTATGCAAAATTTTCCCACTCTTCAGCTAACAATGAAAAACCATATAGATTTTATATAAAACAAAGCTTGATTTTTCCCTAATTTATATATCTTAATATTTCACAAAGGGCGATTAGATAAGAGTACAGTGAAAACAAAAAGATATAAGGGATACATGATGTAAGTGAAAAAGGTGACTGATACTCAGGATCCAGCTGAAGTCCTAGGATACACAGTTCTGATTCTCTCCTTTGCTCTGGGTCATTGATACCTAGGTGTGAAAGATCATCAGATGTAGTGTCTAATTTTGATTCAGGGAAAGTTCTTCCCATTCAGTTTTCTTTCAAGTCTTCTGATTACATCAATTACAAAGTCTCAGTTTAGGCTACTATGGTTTTAGCATCTCTAACAGTTGCTTTTCTTCCCCCTTCAAATTTCAAAGAAAAGGTAACCCAGAGCCTTGGGGCATCCTATGGGAGTATTCCTCATTTCCAGTTGCCGTAACAAAATACCAGAGACTGGGTGGCTTAAACAACAGAAATTTATTTCTCACAGTTCTAGATGCTGGGAGGGCTCCCTTACTGGCTTGTAGACAGCTACCTTCTCACTGTGCCCTCCTATGGCCTTTCCTGTGCATGCACATGGAGACAGAGAAAGCTTTGTGTCCTTTCCTTTTCGTTATAAGAACCACTCTCATGATCTCATGTAAACGTAATTATCTCCCAAAGGCCCCACTTCCCAATACCATCACATCAAGGGTTAGGGTTCAATATATGGAGACACAGATTTGCAGTCTATAACAATAGGCAACATTTACTAGTGTGAATTTAATCAATTTTCTTTTTTCCATTATAGTTACTTTTGTAGATACCTTGTATCTCTAGCAAGTGGTAGATTTCCATTTAAAGTATTGTCAAAGTAGTTACTTTTAAAATGTATTTGTCAAAAATTGAATAACTTAGAGAAAAATATTAAGTAAAATGTAATAAAGGAGATATGAAGATTTGACAAAAAATCATGGAATTGATAGGAAAATGACTGGTTGCTCTAGAAAGCCATGCAAGGAAGTCCCCCTCAGTTTAGATAATCTGAATGGAGAAATCCAAAGAGACTCACATCCCCCATTGACTCTGTAGCAGGGTGTAGCCTTTAGGATATAAGTCACTCACATACAGGAAAACACAGGACCATTATCAAGACCATTTGGGCAAAATTCAGATACTTGGCAACCTGAGAT
Organism: Murina feae; assembly: GCA_004026665.1. NCBI lineage: Eukaryota > Metazoa > Chordata > Mammalia > Chiroptera > Vespertilionidae > Murina > Murina feae. The sequence goes on along the minus strand of PVJC01000852.1, from coordinate 10,730 downwards.
GGAGCTGTAAAACTGCTGCAGATGTCAGGGAAACTTGTTTTCAGCAATATCTCATTACTAGGCTAGACTCCAAGTAGATTTGGAAAACAGAAAAATCTTGCAAAAGACAAATATTCACTAAGAGCCTACCCCACGGAAGAGTTCATATATGAATCAGGAGAGGCTTGCTGTGGTGTCAGTGGCTGCAATATCACAGGAAGTCAAGCCTGTGGTGTGTCCTGCAGCTCTCCAGGGCAGTTCTCTTCCAGCCAGTGACCTAGGAGTCAGGCTGCTTTCACCCCATGGTTCCCTGATTCTAACCCACAGTGTCCAGGCCAGCTTGGCAAGGGAAGGGAGCGCCTGAAGGTTACAGAAGCACTTCCCGCTGCCTCCACTTGGTAGTTTCACATGACATTTCTGCTTGTGGTCCATTGGCTGGAAATGGCTGGGGAATGTAATCTCCCATATCCCCAAGAAGGAAAGAAAAGCGTGATGTTGGTCAGCATCTAGGTAATGAAAGAGTAGACGGCACTCACTTTAACGAAATTGTGAATTAGTGGAAGAGTCAGTGAACAATTCAGAAAATGCATCTGAGAGCATGAAGTATTTGCTCTTCTATATTTTCTCAGGAAAACTTTGCCAGAAAGCCTTTACCCCAGTCAAAGGAGACTACACTCTCCTCCAATCTCCTTGGGCAGAGCTGTATACTTGGGCAGATGTCTCATGCGTAAATCATCAATAGTAATTACCAACTTCTCCCTGATTAAAGAGAAACTTCCGTTTTCTTTCTTGAAAAAGGCCAATACGGGGTCTCCAAAAAACAATAAAACTATTTCTTCTCCAAATAACTTGCTAGTAACTCTGCTTGGAATCAAGATGGAGATAGTCCCGTGAGTGATGATTTTTCCATTGCTTCATCATTTCTTGGATCATTACATTTCTGGTCCATAAACTCCCTGCTACCTTTCTACAATGGATATTTCTGTTCCCAAAGACGCTCTCCCTGTGTTTACTTACACCACTTTAATCTTGACTAAAAGCCTATAAGACCCATTGGAACTGGAGGTTTAGTCTAAAGGATGGAGCCCACATGTAGGAGGACTGGGGTCACCTGCCACAAGAAAAGAGGAACAGCATTATGACTACTGGTGAGACTCAAAACCTCCATCTTAATTTCCCAGTGCAGCCTCTTTCTTGGAAACATGGAAGGAAGACACATTCCAACAAAACTGTGGTCTTGCTACATTGCTCATTGTTGGCAATTCTGAAGTAAAGATAAAGAAATGCTTCAAGTCCTAATTTCATCAAGGCTGTCTAACATATTGGCGATTCCAGGGGCCTAAACACCTAAGGATTAGGGCAGCTCTAGTCCTACACACAGGGACATGCAGATGCAGTTTGGGAGCATTAATCTGATAATGAAATATACAGTGTGGTGGATCACAAGGGATTCCTAAAAAAGCACATTTTTTTTTTGTGGAAGGTCCATAATCTGAAATCCTGGCCTGGAGGTGGGATGAGGTTTGGGGATCACCCTCTATTTTAACCACTCCTATTCTTCATATGCAAATTTGTCATTTTAAAAATATCCAGTTCAAATGGTGGTTGTAGGATTCAGTAACACCATAAAGCATTAGCGAAGGGATCAACCATGATAAGCCCCTGGTGGGATTGGATGAGAGGGAGAATATTCTTGAGCTGTAGGATGCAAAGTAAGTATTATGCAGAAGATAGGAATTTTTTTTCTTTGTTCCCCTTGTTCCTAACTCTCTTTCTCAGCTCATACCTAGGCTTCTCCTCCCATAGTGATTGCTCTTAAAATTTGGTCATTCCATTGAGAATAGTGGGAGAAGTATACTTTTCCAAAATTCAGAAAAGCAAATGAAAAAAAAAGAAGTAAATAAAACTGGATTCAACATAGACAGGAGCAGTCAAGAATTTTATGACCCAACAAATAGAGTTCTTTTTCCTTCTATACTGCAATCTTCCCCTCCTATAAAAAGGCCCCTATTGTGGCACATCATGGGAAGTTTTGAAATGCAGGTAAAAGGGCTGCAGAGGCCACAGTCCTGTGCACACATGACCTAAAGTTTCTTTTTGACCAGCCTCCTCAGAGGAAAAGGAATGTTACATCAAACTAAAGGCACCGGGACCTAGACCTTTAATTACACAGCTGCACCATCCTAAAGAAGGCCGCCACTAATTTAATATTGTCTGGCTATTGCCTGCATAAGTAATGTTTGCAAGAAAACACAGCAACCTCGGATTGGGCCCTAATAACCAAGGTCTGAGTCACTTAATGTACCCAAATAGCTAAAGGGACACGCGAATCACCTTATTTCCATCCTGTGGGATTGTGATGTGAACTGTGAAGTAAACTCTCATGGGTACAGACTGCAGGCTCTCTACAAGGTGTTCTGTTAACTACCAACCCACTCAACTGCTTTCATGCTGATAACATTGATTAGCTATTGATCCCAAGGAAACTTGCTCAGGGAGCACAATTCACTCAGAAACTTCCAGTGAGGATTATATGATAATCCCTTCCTCCGAGAAGCAAGTCTTGTGTTATATGTGTCTACAAAGTCTTGTTGATAGTTTTTGGTGCCTCTGGCAGCTTTGAAAAGAAGTCATGACCCTTGACAGAGAGCAATGACATAGCCTATAACCAATTGGTTTTTAACATATTTGTTTCTAACGTAGTATACATACAGAGTTATACTTGTCTTATTTTTTAGTTAACTAATTATGTTTAGCTCTTCTTAACTGAAAAATAATCATACAGTTGGAATTAAGTTTTAGTCCCCTATAAAATGGAATGATCAATACACAAGATTATTTTTAGGTACTTCTCCAGCAAGAAGGACTAATTACTTTTTACTTAATTAATAGTGTATAATTAGGAATCTACCTGTTTATAAATCTGAGCTCTAAGGTGGAATTAGGGGTAAAGCAAGTCAGGTTTAAGGATGGGAGTAGGGAACCCCAAACTCTATCCCTACAAAGCTTCGCAGCATCTGCACCATCTGGTGAAAAAATACCCTCCACCTAACTCCTGTTGTGCAGGATGTGTTCACAGAGGGACAGAAGGGAAAAGGCAAGCGTACTCTCTCTAGACAAAGGCCACTAGGACAGAGATATGTGGGTCTTCCATCTGTGGGTCCCTGTGGCTTCCAGAGGCCCCTCCTACTCACAGCCCCTCTTCCACTGGAGGAAAGGTTTACACTCATCCCACACTAGCTTCAGAATGTCCCTACCATTTCCCTGACCCTTATGCATTTAACACATGAGGAAGCAATCGGGTGACTGGTTTTAAAGGTTTGTGGAAGTTCTGTACAAGTTTAGCAGGTATGTCAGGCTAGAGGGGAGGCAGCAACTCCTTCCACTGAGATTCCCTAACCTCACCTCTTAGCTTTGAATTAGGGAATCGCTTGTTCGTTGCTTTCTTTTATCTACTCACTTACTTCCCATTTTGTTCTTTGATTCAAAAAATATTTATTGAATCTGTTCTAACACCATGCAGTAGCTACTGTAGGCACAAAGGACACAACAGTCGACACAATGAATGCCTCGAGTATATGGTCCAATCCAAGAAGCAAACAAACCAGCAATGGCAGCACAGAGGGAATGCAGTGCCATGACGGGGCTAAGGAGCCAGCCCAGGGAACCAGAGAAGCATCTGGGGAAGAGATGCTAAGCAGGGAAACCCAGAACGGAAGGGTAAGGTCACAAGGCAGCAAGAGACGCAGAGACAAAATGATCTAGGCAGGGAGTGGGGTGTGCACTGGAAAGGCAGCCATAGCTACTGCCCAAGAGACCAGGTTGAATTTGCCTCCACTCCTACTTGCAATCAGAAAACAAGAAGACCACAGAGAAGGAAAGTGAGTCTACATGCTGTTGCCACAGGCCTATACACCACGTGAGCATTCTTTGGGGTGCTCAATACATACACATCCCCATGCATAGACATGCGCTCTAGATAATATCAACATAGACACAGGTGTAACAGTAACCTTTAGATTCAAAGAAAAAACTTTTGACCTCATTATTATCCCCTCTGAATTTGGCCAAAACCCAACATAGAAACTGCATGAAATAAACAGGGCCAGAAAAAAAGCAGACACATTCCTACTTCTGCCCTCACTTTAAAGCAGAACCAAAAATCCCATTATTTGTGAGCACTGAGTCAATTCCTGGGGAAAAATGAATAGTGAATGCAGGAAATCTGGCTGAAAATTAAATTGCTGCTGCATGGTAGTCATAGGTGAAGCCGCAGTAGTCGCTGTGGAAAGTCCTCAAATGGGAGAAGGTCCCATCAAGGAGGATTCATGATGCGATTATATCTTTATTCCCTCAACTCTCCTGAGACCACAGGTTCCCACTCCCTCCTGTCTTCCCTTCCATCCTGCTCACTGAGCCACGTTAATGGGGATCAGAAAAATCCTTGTGTTTTTTCCTCCCAAATCTGCTCAGAGGGGAAGAAGGTTCCTGTTGTTAATTGTGGGGGATCTCCCACTCTTTGTTTTAAGGAAAGTTTAAACAAAATGATCACCCACTCTGAGGCTTTAAACAAAGTTCAAACAGAACAAAGCTCTCTTGCCAAGGTTGAAGGCAAATTTCCTCTGTCCAGATGGCTTCCTCAGGCAGGCCAGCGAAAGAACCAAGACACTCAGCCCTCTGCCTTTTAATGCTGCTCCTTGATTATTGCTAACGATCCCCAGCTGTCCAGCCACATCTGCCTGCAACGCTGAGGGGAGAGGGAGATCTGGCACAGGTCTGCCCCCACAGCAACACAGGTGGGGTCTTGAGTGTAGGGCCGTGCACTGGGGAAGGATCAGAAATTCCACAACGACCTTGAGGAAATACTCGAGAGTAATTTTTTATGTTAAAAAAATCCCAGTGATGGGAAATGCCACTAATTCCAGCAAATCCACCAAGAATCCAGGAATGTGGCCATGCTAGTGGGCTGGTCACTTACCCTATTGACTAGTCCACACGTGTATGTGGGCAGCACCCAGATTGGGGGGTGGCCATGAGAACTCCGAGTGTGCTCTAGTAGCACGCTCCCTCGCTGCACTCTCCTCCCCAGTTGGGCACTTGACTCAAGCCCATCACGTCAGGCACACTCACTTTTGATCTGCACCAGATCCCAGCAGGTCACGTCCATGCCCTGTGTTGATTTAATGCTTCCTCTCTATTTTCTGTGTGTCCTGCAGACTTCGAGCTATGTAAGCCAGTGTGGCCTGAAGTCTTAATACACAAGCCTGCCTGAGGTCCATTCAATTCAGGCATAAAAAAAGTGCTTTTCTTATTTTATCACCATATGGGGTGAATTACAGTTTTACTGGCCAAACCCATCTATTTTCTAAGTTCCCTTCTCTGCCCTGTACCCTCCCATCCCCAGATCCTATTACTTGTGGGCAGTAAGTCTACTCACTTTAGCCTAAAATCCCAACATAAAAATCCAAACTTAGCATGGTGTTTATTTGCATATTTCTTTATTTTAGTCCATGGTAAGATATGATCAAGAATAGCTTTTATAATTTAAAACTTTGGGAGAGACATTTGAGTTCCCTGGTCCAGCTGGTAAACTCATGGCATGAAGCTAACAAGAGGCATAGAAGGGTCCAGCGGTAGGATGGTGGCAGGTTCGGCCTTCATACCTGGATTGAGATCCTGTTCCTTTAATGACTTACCCTCTGCCATTGGCCATATTTGGTGGCATATCTAAACTTTTGCCTTCTCATCCGTGAAAGCAGAAAATACGCTCTGGGTTGTGCAGTCATTGTGGAGATTGGATAGAACATATGTAAAGCTTCTAGCCCACTGCCTGGCACATAATGGACATTATGGGAACTACTATTAGTGTCAAAGGGTCCTTACATTTGGTTTAAATGTGAGCTAATTTCCTCCCAATAACTAGCCATTCTGTTTACAAGAAAACGATGTGGAAGAGAGTAGATGGCTTGGTTAAAAAGGAAACCTACCAGTAGACACATAACGGCTGGGGCAGAGACTGCTCATACACGGTGGTCCTGGGGGAGGAGCCCTTCCAGAGTCCCTCCAACCAACCCTCGGGATTTTTATGCCTCAGGACAGGACGCGGGACCTCAACTCCACATCTACTTCTAATTACAATTCAAACCATAAACCCGGCTGGCAACGGTAGAATAACAACTTCCAAACTTGATCAAACATCTGACCACTGCTTCATACACTTGGTGCCCAGAGCAACCCAGGAACACATGGAGCATACAAATGTCATCATCCTGCCCAGAAAAGGAAATCTTAAAATGAGGCTCCTTGATACATCCCTTCTACTCTGCATTGGCTTTTGCTCGCTTTCTTAACAGAAACTCGCGGCTGATGATGCGAACGCTTAACTGTCTTCTCACTCATCTGTATGATGTCCTTATCCTGTCTGCCCTACATGTATCCTAGAGTGAGCGCAATTAGAAGCAGAACCTAAATGCTGCTCAGGGCCTTCATCAGTAACAGGCTATAAAAAGGCTTTGTTTGACAAAAGTGAGAGCCATGTGGAAGCAGGAAGCTTTACTTTCTCACGTTGTCCCAGAAAACTCGAGATAAGCTCTTTGGAGGGCCCTAATGAGTGATATGTTGATGAAGTGTGTCTTACAACATTAGAGGAAAGCCTAAAGAAGGGTATTTTTCCTACTACAAAGACTCCTGGACACTCAGGACAATCATTTCCAGAAGGCTATCAGGCCCACAGAAAGGAGCAGGCAAAGAAAGTTTCAATATAGCTGATTCCTCATACACACAATATGTCCTCTACACATGGCCACTACCAAACACATTCTGGATTTGCAGACTTTCTTCAAGTTCTCAACTTCGCTCATCTTTCAAGAGGTTTATGATGAAGTCTGACTCCATCAGTGTACATGTACATTCCCCTCCTTGAAGGTAAAGCAGAACTATCACTGGTTCCTTCTCCCCAACCAAACGTCCCTTGCCAGAGGGTTCAGAGGTTTCCACACTTCTGGAGAGCCCCAAGAAATGTGCATTCTATTCAAAAGAACAACAATGTGGCATTAAGTTTTTGTGAATATAAATAAAATATTATGTAATGATGACCCAACAGCGCTAATGTTGTGTAATGCCAAGTCAAACAGCAGCAGCTGCAGCCCAGAGCAGGTGCGAAGGAGCCATACCCAGAAATCAGAAATAGGCTTGTGCTGAGCCGAGGAAAGGGAAGCACGCTGGTCACTACCTGGGAAAGCCCCCTAAGACCTCTGGGACTTGGCCATCAGGAGGCCTGCCTCTCTCAACAACAAAAAAATATAAAATCAAAGAGAAATGGTGGCATGAAGAGTGTTTTGTTCCATCTTTCTTTCCAGCATGGGCCTAGGTGACATCCTTGCGGGGCCAACCTATTTGCAGGCCCTGGCACCACCGTGGCTTCAGCTCCTGCCTCAGAGCAGAGTTTTGAGTATCTCCAGGTCCTTAGTTGTGATATTTCCAGAGGCCTGGCTTGCCTGTGCCAAGGTCAGCATGACTGGTAGAAAGTCTATTCAAGGTTATAGAGACCAGGAGGCCACAACAATGGACTTAAGAGAACAGCAATGTTAATCTTCTCTTCTGTTAGTTATGGTGAGGTGGGGGGGCTTCATTGGGTCAAATGTTGAGTATAAGATCCCTTAGGCCTGGCAAAGATTGGAGAAGGAAAGCTCCCCGCTGCAGAACTTGGGCTGCAGCTAGCACAATGCAACCACAAAGGGTATTCCTTTTGTTCATTTTACTTATTTTTTAAAATCTTCAAAGGCAATTGTAAAAGCAGATTGATTACAGATAAATTTCGTTTCATCAACTTTAGGGGAAAAATTGATCATGTAACAAGCAAATAATAAATATGACTAAACCCTTTGATAATATCACATTTTCAAGCCATTTATCTTTCACTCGTTGAGCTATTGAATATGCAAATAATTTTGTAAACCACCCTTTTAGTAATTCTTTTTTTAAAGATTGGGTTAATGTACTCAGAGGCGAGAAACTGACATGCTTCTGGTACTAATGTGAAAGCCCCATTTGCATGCAGAGTAACCAATGTTGGAGTGACGAGAGCAGTAGTTCAGGCTGGCTTCATGGGGGAAAGACGCAGTGCAGGCTGAATGGATGAGATACGCACACGTGTACCTGAGCCGGGGGTGTGAGGACAGATGAAGAGTTTCAGAATAAGAAATAAGAAAAGACATTTTCCCATCAAAAGTAGAACTGAAAGTTCTTACACAGCAAGTTTCCTTCCTCCTTCACCCCGAGCTCCCTTGGTCATTTGAATTGTGTGGACAATACATTGGTCTCTGAGTCTATAAGTGATTCTCTTCCTATCAAAGGAAATGGAAATAATAACTGAATGGTAATAGCTGTCAGCACTTAGTGAAATAAGTTAATCATATCATTTAGGGTTGTCTGTCTCTGCTGGCAAGTGTCAGGCTATAGCTAGAAGAGAACAAGAGACAAGAGAAGAGAGAGGGCAGAGGGGAGAAGGAGGTGGGCTATTCCAATTTAGTGTTAGGCCACAGCCATTCAAAACAAACAAACAAAAACAAAAAACACCAGGAAATCTTGCTTTAAAATGAAATTTTTATGTAAACTCTATTTACTAATCTCTCTTCCATTCCTCTTCCTTTTTTTCCCTCTCTGCCTTTCCCTGCCCCCCCCCTCCACCCCTCCTTGGTATCACCCAACAGATTTGAAATAACTTAAAAGCAATCCAAAGGCAAAAGACAAAAAATAAAAATACAAATTATGTTAGCAATTCAGAGGCAGAGATAATATGTATTAGAATAGAAAGTTGAGCCATAGAGAAATTGAGAAAGAATATGTGCAGACTAAGGCTCTCATGATTACACAAGTTGAGTTCAAGATTTCTTTTTTAAATCAAGTCATGTTAGACAAAGTGGAAAAGGAAATTTAATGGCATTTTTTTTTTCTTGTTCATGTCAGGACTTTGAAACCTGGAAACTAACTCTACTCCTCACACTGCATCTCACTGGCTCTGTTCTTCGGGGAAACTGCTTTTTCGTCTGTCAAATAAGATACATTTGTTCCATATTCTACAGTAACAGATGTCGTTAGAATATTGAGATATTTTATACAAAGAACTCATGAAATAAGTAACAGGTATTTTTCATGGTAGCTTGAAACAGAAATGCACAGACGGCAACCTGTTTATAAAGTAAAAGATCAGATCCTACCTCATTAAAATCTGTGTGTAATTGCTGCTGAGGTTTTATGTTTGTTGGTTTGTTTGTTCTGCTGTAATTATGTGATACAGGAGGGTTGCAACTCCATCCCATGATTCTGGGGAAGGTTTCACAGAGCCAAATTATCCTGCAGTGATTTATGGAGATGCACTTATCCGTTTTATGTTTTGAGACCCTTTGAGTAGCTATTAGAGAAAATAACTAACTAGCCCCAAAAGGTGGAAAGGATCCATTCCGTATTCCCATCTTAAAATCTTCCTAAATTTTTAGAGGAAATTTTCTGGTTGTACCAGTTTAAAGCAAATACACACAAAACTCTTTTGTGGCCTGTTTTATATCAAACCTATCCAGAATAGCAAACTTCAATGATGAATTATCAAATCTCAATCCTTGCTCTTTCCAGCCAGCGCCGAGCTATGGGTATCTCTCGGGACAACTGGCACAAGTGCCAGAAGACCGGGGGCAAGAGGAAGCCCGAGCACAAGAAGCGAAAATATGGCCTGGGCCGCCCTGCTGCCAACACTAAGATTGGACCCGCCACATCCACACAGTCGGCGTGCGCGGAGGCAACAAGAAGTACCGGGCCTTGAGGCTGGACGTGGGCAACTTCTCCTGGGGCTCAGTGTTGTACGCGCAAAACAAGGATTATTGATGTTGTCTACAACGCATCCAACACCCTGGTCCGCACCAAGACCTAGTAAAGAACTGATCACGCTGGTTGACAGCACACCGTACCGAGAGCGGTAGGAGTCCCGCTATGCACTGCCCCTGGGCCGCAAGAAGGGGGCCACGCTGACTCCTGAAGAGGAAGAGATTGTGAACCAAAAACGATCAAAGAAAATTCAGAAGAAATCTGATGAAAGGAAAAAGAATGCCAAAATCAGCAGTCTTCTGGAGAAGCAGTTCCAGCAAGGCAAGATTCTTGCATGTATCGCTTCAAGACCAGGCCAGTGCGGCTGAGCAGATGGCTATTTGCTTGAGGGCAAGGAGCTGGAGTTCTATCTGAGGAAAATCAAGGCCCAGAAAGGCAAATAAATCCTCTTCCCTCCTGTCTTAGCTCGTGTAATAAAGGTGTTTATTCTAAAAAACAAAAAACAAAAATCTCGATCCTTGGTATTTATTTGCCTTGTAAACAATTGGGACCTCATTTATTCTGGTATTGTCTGATCATATATAACTAAGATTGGCATTCTAGTAATGGATATTATAAGTTGTTATTGTAATTCATTATTTCATTTTTTTTTATTTATCTTTATTGTTCAGATTATTACAATTGTTCCTCTTTTTTCCCCCATAGCTCCCCTCCTCCATTTCCCACCCCAACCTCTGTCCTTGCCCCCCCACTGTCCTCATCCATAGGTGTACAATTATTGTCCATTCTCTTCACGCACTCCCAACACCCTTAACCCCCGAAAATTGTCCATCCACTCCATTCTATGCCTCTGATTCTATTCTATTCACCAGTTTATTCTGTTCATCAGATTTTTTATTCACTTGATTCTTAGATTCACTCGTTGATATATA
>PVJC01000851.1:0-108289 GCA_004026665.1 Murina feae | reverse complement strand
ATCACTGAAAGGGCTGTGGCTCCTTTCCTGAGAAAGGATTAATGTCACATCATACCAAAGGTGCTACTTAACTAGAAATGTCACCCTTGAATTAAAGAACATTTAGCCTAAGTTTTCTTTCTTTTGTTAACTGTAAATTCATGGTCAGTGGGGATTGATAGTGTGTTTTGCAATTTATTTTGCTTAATTCTTGCCTGCTTTAACATCACCTGCTGTGCTAGTCTGTAGAGACTTAGAGAAAGCTAATACATTAAGCAATCCTGATGTTTCCAGTGATCAAAAGTCTAGTTAAGTTCTGCTACATATATCCACAGATGTCTGGTGACAATTTATTGATCTGTGATAAGTTGGTTACAGAGAGAAATAGATCCCTACCAATGTATTATAGACTTGAATTTTTTTTAAATCACATCTTCCTTCATTAGAACTGCAACCTGCCACAGTAGTGCTCCACAGTTAATGACCTAATTTTTATGAGATTCTTTTAATAATTTTCTTTTTCCCCCATGTGTTTGTTTATTGCCTCACATAAAATTATATGAGCTGTAGATAAGATTAAGAATGGTGGACAGAATAATGAAAAACATGCTCACCAATCTAGGACATTTAAATGGTGAATACATTGGATGAGGAATATAGCAAACAAGGGACTGGGCATTCTGATAACGGTGAAATTTTTATTACAAAAAGTTCTATACCATAACTTTTTCTATTTTAATACACTAGTCAGTAAATGATCCTCAGCATTTCCATAACTCTTGTGATATAGCATAGCGACTCTGCCATGATCCAAACAATTTGGCGAAAGCTTTGATTATCAGAGAGGATCTATTAAGGGGAAAAATCTTGTAAGAGCAGGGTTATTTGAGGCAACGTGAATATCTTCAACACCCTCCTAATAAGACAAATAGCCAGGATCTAGAGATGGTTGCTTGAGTTTTTATTTCAAAAACATGTACAGTGTCTCTCTGTAGGAAGATCCTACTACTCTTTCTTTTCCCCACAGCTGGACCTTTTGACAAGCATCTTGGCCACATTGCACGTCTTGTTTAGTAGAATGTATGTCACTGTTAAGTAGGAACCTTTGGAGCCTTTCTGTGACTTTGTCTGTTTTTTTCTACTGTAAGATCCATATGTTTCCAAATAGTGGGGGTCCATTCAGGCCTGGTCCCAGAATAAATAGAATGAACCATTGTTGACCCTATGTTAGATGTAAATGTAATCATGAAATAAACCATGGTTGTTGTAAACTATGTGGGATACAGGTGCTTTGCCACAAAAAAATTTAACTTTCAGTGTTCAGAGCTATGCATCATAACAAAAGCACATTCTCCATCCTATATAATAAAAGGGTAATATGCAAATCAACTGAATGGCAGAATGACCAGTCACTATGAAGCCCACTGACCACCAAGGGGCAGATGCTCAATGCAGGAGCTGTTCCCTGGTGGTCAGTGTGCTCCCATAGGGGGAGCACTGCTCAGCCATAGTTGGGCTGACAGCTGGCGAGTGCAGCAGCCCATCTCTGTGGCAGTGCTAAGGATGTCTGACTGAAGGCTTAGGCCCTCTCCCCACAGGGGCTCCAAGACTGTGAAAGGGCACAGGCCAGGCTGAGAGGACCCCCCTCACCCCCAGGTGCACAAATGTGCGGTGGGTCTCTAGTATTAAATAATTAGAATTGCCAATTGTGAGTCTTACATAACATAAATATTTTCCAAATAAGTACCATATTTTCTGGCATATAAGATGACTTTTTAACCCAGGAAATCTTCTCAAAAGTCGGGGGTCATCAATGGAGCTGGACGGAGACCACAAGTATCTCTGGTCAGCTCCTTTTTGTGCCACATACGGTCTCCGTTCGAACTTTTTAACCCAGAAAAATCTTCTCAAAAGTTGGGGGTTGTTTTACATGCCCAGTCATCTTATATGCCAGAAAATACGGTATTTGGGAAATGGATTCATGGAACAATAGTGATAGTTGAGATCTTTTATGTACTTTAACTAAACTAGCACAAAACATGTTTTTGGAAAACTGATAGAAAAACAGAATTAAATTGCCATTTACATAGTAAAAATAATTCAGTGGTTCCATTTCTAATTTATAAGAAGATATTTCTAATGGTGGGATGGTGTACCAAAACATATCCATCCATGTTCTAATCCCTCGTACTCAAATATTACCTAAGATGGCAAAGAGTAAATATTACTTTTTATGGCAAAAGATGGGGTTACATCAAGAATCTTAACAGGAAGAGTTTATCCTGGATTACCTATTTGGACCCATAATACACTCATGTTTCTCCATATTAGAGAGCAGAGGGAGTGTTGAAATAGACATGGCGGGAAGAATATTATGTAGCCATAAGTGAAGGAATGCTTACCATCACTAGAAGCTGGGAGGTTAAAGGAAAGGAATCTCTCCCAGAGCTTCTGAAGGAAGCACAGCCTGATGACAACATAATTTTGGAATTCTGGCCTCCACAAACTGGAAGACAATAAATTTCTATTATTTAAGACACCACGTTTGGCATAATTTCTTACAGTAGCCATAAGAAACTAATACAATATATACAATAGACCAGCATTTCTGGGAAACTTTGTAAAGATCCAAGACAACAGGTCTGGAGATTCTGGTTCAAGTAAATCCATCATAAAACCCATGTTTGTGTATTTTTAATAATTTGCCTAAGGGATGTGAATACTATAAATCTGAGGATCTTTTTGGGTGGGCCATCTGGGATAGATAACATACAAACAGATGCTTAGTGGTTCATACTGACTGTGTAGTAGTTTGTAGGTAAACATCAACAGTTCCATGTCTCCAGTGATCTGGCATGCAACTTCCTAATGTATCTCAATATTTCTTAATTCTGAATTATCACATAATTTTTAAACAGAAATGCATTTACTATTTTAAAATTAATTTTACAAGAAAAATATAATCAGGAGTCCTCCCACCAACAGAAAAAAGATGATCCATCATCTCTCATTGAATACCAGGGTTTTATAGTATACAGTGACCATCTCTCAAAATGGTTTTAATTTATTAATAAGACTAGAGACCCAGTGCATGAAATTCATGCATAGAGTGGAAGTGGTGGTGGTGTCCCTCAGACCAACCTTCACCCTTTCCAATCAGGGACCTCTTGAGGGCGGTCAGACGTCCCTTTCATAATCCAGGACTGCTGGCTCCCAACCTCTCACCTGGCGATTGCCCCTAACCACTCCCCTGCCAGCCTGATAAATGCCTAACTGCTCCTGTGCTGGCCTGATTGTCCCTAAGTTCCCTCCCCATACCAGGATGCCCCCCACAACTGTCCTCCCCTACAAGCCTGAGTCCTTCACAACTGTCCTCCCTGCAGGCCTGGATCCCCACCAACAGCCCTCCTCTGCCAGCCTGGTCACCCCCAAATGTCCACCCTGGCCAGCCTGGTCACCCCCAACTATCCTCCCCTTCAGGCCTAGATGCCCCCAACTGCCCTCCCCTGCAGGCCTGGGTCCCTCACAACTGCCCTCCCCTGTAGGCTGGGTCCCTGTGCGCTTTCTTCCCTAGGGGTAGCAGCGCCAGCCGATGCGGGGCTCACAGCTAGTGAGGTATGGGGCCGGGTCCTGTGCACCTCCTTCCCCAGCCTGCTGCTGTGGGGCTCACAGCCACTGGGATGTGGGGCCGGCCCACCCCACAGGCCAGGTCCCCTTGTGCCTTGGACCAGCCACTACCACTGCCTGTGAAGCACCCACCACCACACGGCCGGTGCTGCTGCCCGCCACTTCCCAAGCCTCACCCGCTGCTGCTTTCTCCGTGGCTGCTAGGCTCCATCTTGGCTGGATTAATTTGCATAGAGCCACTCTGATAGGCTGGTGGGCGTGGCTTTGGATGGTGGATGTAGCTTAGGCGTCCCAAAGAAATGGTCGATTTCAAAATTACACTTTTTTTAGAGTAGATGATATGGTCTTGAAAACATCTAAAATAATAAACTATTATAAACTTTTCTGCTTAAAATCATATCATGAGAATGGAAAAATCCTACTCTTATCTGAAAAACCTCAGCTGAATGAATCATTTTGATACACAGAAACAGCTTTGTTCTTTCAGCTGTGCTTCAGTTTCAGATAAAAGGGGTTTTAGACACAAAATTCCACATTTTTCTAATTTGTAGTTTCCAAGGAAATGGGACCCTGACTCTCATTTCTTAGCCCAAGTCTAAGCCTAAATGTTTGTTCAAAGTGCTGATCTGCTTTGTTCCAAATAAAACAAAGCTTTATTTAAAGTTTATCCAAACTCCACCCTTCTACCAAGTCCTGTCATATCTGATGTCTTCCTTTTTTTGGCGAAATGCATTGTGGTTTCTTTGGGGAGTTATTCCTCCTTGTAGCAGCAATTTACTGATCTTAACATCTGTGGACTCTAGATTGGTTCTTTTTTTAAAAAAATATATTTTATTGATTTTTTACAGAGAGTAAGGGAGAGGGATAGAGAATTGGAAACATCGATGAGAGAGAAACATTAATCAGCTGCCTCCTGCACACATCCTACTGGGGATGTGCTTGCAACCAAGGTACATGCCCTTGACCGGAATCGAACCTGGGACCCTTGAGTCCACAGGCTGACGCTCTATCCACTGAGCCAAACCGGTTAGGGCTAGATTGGTTCTTGTTGGTTTTTGGTCATTAGAATTTATTAGTTTGAGAAATGCTGGTAAAGAAAAGCATGAATTCAGAAGATAATACACTTATTGTGGAATGAGTGGTCTAATGAGGCATCATGGGGAGGGAATTTGAGCTGGACATTAAGTGAGTGTATTGAATATACATAGTATAGGAAGAGATATTAGAAGCAGCATTTCAGTCAGGTCAACTGTATGAATCAAGGCAAAATGGTAGGACATTCAGCTCTTCAGCCATCCCTATAAACTCTACCTCACAGGAAATATCTGCTTCCACTAACCCAGCCCTTCTGGACTGATACAGTCATTTTCTCATCTGGTTTCTTTCTTCTACTAATTCCCACCTACTGTATATAAACCAACCAGCACTTAGTTTATATTTTGGATGAAAAACCTACATCTTATTTCTCTTCTTTATAAAAGCCCCATTGACTCCTGCTATGCTTAAAATTCAAAGTCCTTCCATGGCCCCTAGGGCTTTACATAATCTAGTCTTTGCCTTAGTTCTCTATGTCCAGCCACACTGACATTCTTCCTGTTTTTTTTCTTTCCTCCTCAGCCTAAGATACTTTGGCCTTATTGGAGTGAGAGTTGAATTTGAAGTAAATAAGAGACTACATAATCATATTTTTGACTTTATGTCATAAATATATAAAATATGCATGTGGGAAATATTTTACATGTACATATCAAAAATATTAGCCTCAAAATTCATATAAGATCCCTCTTCAATTTAGGGGAAAATCAATTTAAATAAGGAGATTTTCAAAGCAAGTGTTGCTGTTCAGTGACAGAAGTTCCTTTTGTATTTGCTCCCTCCTTACCTGCTTTTATTTAAATTACATTGAAAGAGCAAAATCATCACCATCATTTGGATTCAGAGCTTCCCATGGTAATAAGAATGTTGTATAATGATGGGATTGAGATGAATATACACAAAATTTTCTGTTCACAATTGTGTGTTTCTACAAATAATGTATTAGACTTTTACTGCCGAAGTCATTGAAAGCCCATAAATTTGCATATATTTTTTTAGATGTGACCTAATTAAACAGTGAGCTGAATTTTATTAAAATCTATGTTCCAGGGCCTCATTCAATTAATGTATGCTTAGCTGGCTGTCTTTCATGATTCACTGCAGGGTTTGTTTCCTCAAGCTGATGTATTTATTGCCCATTTTCATGCCAGTCTTCTGACTAATTTCTACAATGTCTGTAAATTTTTTTATCTTGCTAGTTAGTACTTACCCTCATAGTAATGGTATCCCACATCTACCACCAGAACAGGCTTTCACGCATATTACTATATTTTTAGGTAAATAATCCATTATAGTGTGGTTTTCTGGAATAAATATTTATGACCCATAAAATTCATATTTAAGCCCTCATCCCCATTGTGATGATATTTTGGAGATCTTTGAGAAGTAATTTAGATGAGCTCATAAGGGTAGTCTCCATGACTTTACAAGATAAGGAAGAAAAACCAAAGTTCTCTCTCTCCGCACCTTGTGAAACAGTTGCAAGAAGCTGTCAGTCCACACACCAGGAAGAGGACATCCCATCCTCCAGAACTGTGAGGAAAGTTCTATATAGTATTTCATTATGGTAGCCCGAGCTGAGCAAGACAACTCATATTTGTATTAATGGATGTGATTAAGTAAATAGTATAGAAGTTCAACATTTCCCATCTTGATTTATATTAGTATTCTTCATTCTAAAACTTTAA
Organism: Murina feae; assembly: GCA_004026665.1. Taxonomy (NCBI): domain Eukaryota; kingdom Metazoa; phylum Chordata; class Mammalia; order Chiroptera; family Vespertilionidae; genus Murina; species Murina feae. Next base: position 101,900 of record PVJC01000851.1, on the reverse strand, counting down.
ACTTTCCCTTCCTCATGGACTCTATTCTGATACATTTTTTAAATCTTGTTGAAAGTATTACACATGTCCTAGCTTTTCCCCCATTGACCCCTTCAGCACTCTCCCAATCCCAGCCCCAGATCTTTACTACCCTATTGTCTGTGTCCATGAATTATGCATTTAGATTTAGAAATTTAAGGTCTATCAATATATATAATATTTGTTACTGTGTTTCTTAATTTCTAGGGTTTATCATTCTAAAAAAATATGCTTGTTTATTTCCTTTTAAATGTTTTTATCCTGATTAGCACATAGTTCAATAAATGAGTCTAATTAAAATCTAAGCAAACAGTAGCCCTACATATTCATGTTTGCTTTTATATAGATACTAGGAACTTGGTGCACAAAAATTTGTGCACTTGGGAGGTCCCTCAGCCCAACCTGTGCCCTCTCGCAGTCTGGGACCCTTCAGGGGATGTCCACCTGCTGGCATGCCTGGCCAGTCTGGGTGAGGGGCTGATGGCTGTTTTCAGGCTGGCCAAGCCCCCCAGTGTGGACCCTCACCCCATGGGGGTGTGGCCAGCCTGGGTGAGGGGCTGAGGGCTGTTTTCAGGCTGCCTACAGGCCCTTCAGGGTTTGAGTCCCCACTGGGGTGCTTGGGCAGCCTGGGTGCAGGGTCGAGGGTCGTTTTCAGGCTACCCACAGGTCCCATTGACCTAATGTCCCAGCAAGGCTGGCTGGAAGCAGGTTTCTGAGGTTTATTTATCTTCTATAATTGATACAGTATTGCTTTAAGCCAAGGCCTAGGCAGGTAGTGAAGCCTCTTGTTGGCTTCAGCTCAGTGGCTTCTATAATTGAAAGAATGTTGCCTTAGTAGAGGCCCAGCCAGCCTAGACAGGCAGTTTCCTCCATTGCTGGTGCAATGGAAACCTCCTGTTTGGTTCAGCTCCGTGGCTTCTATAATTGCAACTATGTTGCCTGGAGCAGAGAGAGGCCCAGCTGAACTAGGCAGACAGTTTACTCCTGTGCAACGGAAGCTGCCTGTTTACTCTAGTTCTGTGACTGCCGGCCTCCATCTTGGCTGGGTTAATTTGTCTATAGACGCTCTGATTGGCTGGTGGGCGTAGCTTAAGTGTCCTGAAGAAATGGTCAATTTCAATATTATCCTTTTATTAGATTAGATAGATGGAGGCACATGATAATGGCATTAATTCAGAGGAAATATCACACTGGCTTTTAAAAAAATATATATATATTATTGATTTTTTACAGAGAGGAGGAGAGAGGGATAAAGAGTTAGAAACATTGATAAGAGAGAAACATAGATCAGCTGCCTCCTGCACACCTCCTACTGGGGATGTGCCCGCAACCAAGATACATGCCCTTGACCGGAATCGAACCTGGGACCCTTCAGTCCACAGGCTGACACTCTATCCACTGAGCCAAACCGGTTAGGGCCATACTGGCTTCAAAGGCCAATCTAATTGTCACCCCCACCCCTCAGTTCTAGTAAATAATTTTAGATTTTTCAACTGTATGTTATAGAAAGTAGATTATGTTGTTTTAAAAATTATATACAGTTTTTATGTAGTAATTTGGATGACAATAGAACTAGGATAAATTATATTTATCATTATAAATAAAGATGTACTAGGGAGCAACAGAAAATAGAACTACCACTGGTGTCATTTTTATGGTAATTATATTGCACTATTATTTGTCTAAAATAATTGGCAGTTGAATATAATGTAAGAAAAAATTAAGTCATACTTATTCCAAGAATTTACTTGCAGTTTGTAGTTCTGACAGGCTAGCACAAAACAAATTCATGACCAGAGTGCAAAGTCAAAATCATTATGTAAAAACAGATTGTTTGATTCATACTCAATGATTAGGCCTATTTAAATTTGTACTTAAAGGATGCAGATATCCTGACCCTGAATTCTGTCTGTTTTCTAAAGAAATTATTTCTTTCTTTTAAGCAATCTTATCCACTACTATACATAATAGAACACTATGGAAAAATATAATGGCATTTGCTTTAAATATATTTTTAAAAATTATCTTTTGTAATAGCATCTAAGAGCTGTGAAGGTGTTCAAGAATTTTTCAGTCATTGGATTATGCATTAAAAAATTACATTCAATAAAATTTGTGGTATATAAATTCAATGGGTATTGACAATTTCATAGATCTTTATATTCATCACAACACTCAAAATGGAGAATAATTCTGACACCCAAAGAATTTCTCATCTTCCCTTTTGTAATCAATCTAATATCAGATGCCCAATCCCTGGCAACCACTAATTTGTACTCTGTCCCTATGTTTGCCTTTTATGAAATGTCATATAAATGAAGTCATATAATATGTAACATTTATTAGCAAAATGCATTTGAGGACAAGTATTAAAAACGTCTCCCTTTTTTTCTCCCATTGACACTCTCCGCCCCACTCCTATCCACTCTCTAGACCTTCACCACACTGCATTATTCTCTGTTTATGGGTTACACATATCTATATCTACTCTAATAAAGGCATAATATTGAAATTGGCCATTTCTCTGGGATGCCTAAGCCATGCCCACCAGCCAATCAGAGCGGCTGTATGCAAATTAACCTAACCAAGATGGAGGCTGGCAGGGCAGGGCGGCTCTGCACTGGGGGCCTCCACAGGATGTGCACAAGCATTGCTGCCTGGCACTGCAGGCACTCCATGCCAGGTGTGTCAGCTCAGTGGCAGGGGGAGGGGGACCCCTGTGGGGTCACGGGCGAACATCTGCTGCCCTGTGCAGAGTGTCCGTCCTGGGTCTGCTGCCTGGCTCCACCCCAGGTGTGTCCACTCAGTGGTGGGGTCCTACCAGGCATGTGTGATCGTGGGCCACCCGGCAGGAAACATCCGTACCTGTGCTCACCAGCCTTCCCACCCCCCAGTGCATGAACCCTGAAGGGACTGTAGGTAGCCTGAAAACAGCCCTCAACCCCTCACCCAGGCTGGCCAGGCACAACAGCAGGTGGACATCCCCCCAGCATTCCCAGACTGTGAGAGGGCACAGGCTAGGATGAGGGACCCCCCGCCACTCCCCGAGTGCACAAATTTTTGTGCACCAGACCCCTAGTTTATATATAAAAAGAAGTAATATCCAAATGAGGTTAAGATTCCATCATGGTCATGACCAGCTCAGGAGGAGGGGCTGGGTTCTGCCGAGCCTGAGAGATCAACACAGAGGGGCACCTGCTCTGAGCCTCTGTGGCATGGCTGGGGGCAGGACTCCAGCAGACACACACTCACACATGGGGCGCCTGCTCCGAGCCTCCATGGTGTGGCTGGGGGCACGTCTCCAGCGAACATACACACACACACACATACATACACATGGCGCCTGCTCCAAGCCTCTGCAGCCAGATTGTGGCTTAGGCCCATGGGGAGTGGGCCTAAGCCATCAGTAGGACATCCCCTGAGGGCTCCCGAACTATGAGAGGGGGCAGGCTAAGCTGAGGGACCCCCCACCCTCAGTGGACAAATTTCATGCACCAGACCTCTAGTATGAATATAAGGTCTTGGGTTAATCATTCCTTCTTCCCCCTTCCTTCTGAGATTCATTAGTCTGTTGCATGCTTCCATGTCTCTGGATCTGTTTTGTTTTTTAGTTTATTTTGTTCATTAGATTCTGAGCTGCCATTTGACCCACTGATCCCACTTCTAGTAATATATCCTAAGAATCTTGAAACACCAATCAGAAAGAATATATGCACTCTTATGTTTATGGCAGCACTATTTACAATAGCCCAAGTGTCCATCAGTAGATGAGTGGATAAAAAAGTTGTGATATATTTACATACAACAGAATACTATACAGCTGTAAAAAGAAGAATTTTTTACCCTTTGAAGCAGCATGAGTATTATGCTAAGCAAAATCATGTCCCCCTTTTCTAAGTGAGGATCACCATTACAGATTTGGTTTGGACTGTATTTTAAACTACATAAAGTTTGAGAGTATTTTTTTTTCTGGTGCATTGCAGAATTCAAGTTGTTTTATGTTAATTTGGGAACATGAAACTCGTGGTGGAAGCAATATATTGGGAAATAGGAAGGAACTTAAATACACAGCACTTATATCCTTCAGAATTAAGATGCCTCCCAGACATCTGACGACTAAGTTTCCATTAGGGAACCAAAAATGAAGTAGGAACTATGAAAACACACACTGTTCTTTAAAGAGCATAAAGCACTAAATTTCAACTCAGCCATTAACAGCTAATTATAATATCATTTACTTGTTACATATTTTATTAATCTGTTGGTAGTAAACTTGAACATGGTTGGGGCAGGATTTGAGTTAAAAGGTGGAGCAGCTGCTAGCTTGTTTCTTCTGTTACACTTGCCAATGCTTTCTTTATGGTGACCTCTAGTTTAAATTTATATGGCTTGCTTAAATGTCAAACACGCTAAGTGGTGCATTTCATTAATGAAAAATTAATGAAAACCTTGGGCTGGCACGTACCATTTGTTTACGATATATATAATTCATTAAGAAGACATCCGTCAAGTCAGGGCCCTGGCATGGGTCTGGTGGCATTGTAGGCAGGCTTTATTCTCTTCTTTCCAGTTAATGAAAGTGCAAGGCTGGGAAAAATTCACATAAAACAGATTTAATGAGTCTGTAGGGGGAGTTTTACAGAATAGTGTACATGAGTCATAAATATCATATATAAAATCTATTTGGCACATATTATTTAGGGTTGGAAATGGCTATAATTTCATTTTAAAATAAAAAATTGCCCAAGTGTTTAGATCAGGAACCTAATCTTAGGCAAAAGTCCTACAATCTTTTTAGAGCTTTGTCATTAACTAGGCTGAAGCTTGAACAATCACTTTGGGACTTTAGGAAACTAATTTACCTCCTCCCTAAATGGAGGTGAGATGAGGACCACATCCCTAGAAATGGACATGATCACTTATTTTCTAAAAGTCTCTAAAGTAACACTTTCAACACTAAAGATGAAAAAAGAGTACATATCATTTCTATATCCATTTTTGTATACAAAACTTTCTTGACCCTGACAACCTGAGTACAAAAGATGGTAGAAAACCTTTTTAAATGACTTCAAATGAAATTTCTTTTCCTGAAAAAGTAATAATTCCTTGATATCCCAAAAGTTATGGCAATATCATTGGTCTCTTCTGTTTCTATCACTCTCAACTTGCTCAAATCTTTCTTCACTTTCACTACTATCATTATTTTCAATTGTTTATAGATCTCCTATTATTTGTAAGGCATGGTAGTTGGTACTGGATGAAAGATGTAAGTTCCATGAGGACAGGGACTCTGTTTTATTCAATGGTGTTTTCCCAGCACACAGAAAAGGGCTTGATTAGTATGTGGGACTCCAAAATGAGTGTTTAATAAATAAAAAATGAATGGTGCCAGTCCTGAAGTAGTTTTTTTCCCTCTAGTGGAAAGATGGAATAGTCACCTACAAAAATAATATACAGAGTTGTTTACTGTGATGGTTAATTTCATGTGTCAAGTTGGTTGCCTGTAAGAGATGCCCATATAGCTGGTAAGAATATTTTTGGGGTATGTCTGGCAAGGTGTTTCTGGAAGAGATTAGTATTTGATTTAGTAGATTTAATAAAGAGAGCTGACTGCCCTTACCAATGTAAGTGAGCATCACTCAATTCTTTGGGGGCCCTAACATAGCACAAAGGAGAAGAAAGGGTAAATTTCCTCTCTCTCTTCTAGAGTTGGGACACCCATCTTTTCCTGCCTTTGAGCATCAGAGCTCCTGATTCTCTTGTCTTTGGATTCTGGGACGTATACCAGAGGCCCGCAGTTCTTAAGTCTTTGGATTCTGACTGAATTATACCACCTGGTCCTTCCATTTTCAAGTGGCAGATTGTGGGGCTTGTTGGCCTCCATAACTACCTTAGCCACTTTCCATAATCTCTTTCTCAACCCTTTCTCAGAATTTCCTTTTGCTTATATTTCTCTGGAGAACCCCAACTAACAGTTACCAAATGATAAATCGTATCATGTAAAGTATAAAGTTGAGAAGACAGAACAATCTCTCTGGCCTGGGTTACTGGAAAGAATGGGATTTTCATTGGTCCTTGGAGAGTGAGATAGTTCCATAATGATTCTTTAGTGTTGATGGCCTCTATGTGGCAGAATTTCTCCAGAGTTTTAGAATGAACTTATAAAATTTTATATTGAACTTATAAAAACTGGATCACTAAATTGCTTTCTGTTGCAGTTAAGAAAAAATATATATATCTGCCTGACATATAAAAGTTTGCAGTTAGCCAAGGAGGAAGATATGGAAAGAAAGAAGCGTTTGGGGGGAGGAGGCGCAAAAACCAAAGAATGAGGAACTTACAGACTCAGATCAGAGCTTACAGTATTTGTGTAGGCAAGCAATATTGAGGAGATGACTAAGATGAAGCAGAGAGGTGAGGGGAAGAGGGTTGGAGAATGAAAGCACAGTCTCTGGAACCAGACTTTCTATGTTCAATGTCAGTCACTATCACTGACAATCTTCTAACTCTGGGCAAGGTAGTCCAGTTCATTCAGCCTTCTTTCCACATTTTTTCATTGATTATAATAGAAATACATTCTTCATAGTGTTGCCAAGAATATTTAAAAGTGTTTTAAAGTGCTAAGTACAACAGCTCTCACAAATAAGTGCTATATTCATGTTTATACAACATGATAAATAAGGTAATTGTGCAGAGCTCAGGTATTTTGTGAGATAATGAGGCTGTTCAAAGTTTAGAGCAGAGAAGAAAATGATAATGGTGGGATTACAGCAAGATGGCAGCATCTACACAGGAAAGATTGATGGAATAAAAAACTATGGACAGAGAGGTGATTGATAAAACCTTCAATAGTCCAAGAATGAAGTGTTTGGAGTTCAATTTCATGATTGAAATGGTGACTGAAATGGTAATTGAAATTTGGCTGAGAATTTAATTGGGGGAAGCTTGAATAAAACGGCAGAGGCCCTAGCTGGTTTGGCTCAGCAGATAGAGTGTTGGCCTGCAAACTGAAGGGTCCTGAGTTGGATTCTGGTCAAGGGCACATGTCCAAGTTGCACACTTGATCCCCAGTAGGTGACGTGCAGGAGGCAGCCAATCAGTGGTTCTCTTTCATCATTGATGTTTCTAACTCTCTCCCCCTCTCCCTTCCTCTCTGAAATAAACAAATTGTGTGTGTGTGTGTGTGTGTGTGTGTGTGTGTGTGTGTTGTATTAGGAGCCCGGTGCCCTCTCACAAGTCTGGGACCCCTCAGGGGATGTCCACCTGCTGGTGTGCCTGGCCAGCGTGGATGAGGGGCTGATGGCTGTTTACAGGCTGGTCAAGCCCACCCCGCTGCCTGCCACCAGCTCCGCCTGCCCTGCCCGGCCCCGCGCTATGCCGGTCTGAGTGTTCTTGATGATCAATCGCTTCCCCTAGGGTGTCCTTGAGCCCTCACTTGAGGTGTGCGCATGGCTGGGAGTTCCCCGGGCTCTACATCTCCCTAAGTGTAGACAACGATGTCTGTGCCCCCGCGAGAAGACGGGAGAGACGCAAGGCCTTTGTCTTACAGAGGCTCGCCACGGTTTTCCCTCTCAGGAGTTTTCTAGCACCGCACGTGGCCCACGGGAAGAAAGGGTTGGGGTGGTGGGGTCCTTGTCATATGGGGGTCCCCTTCCCCACTCCGGCCCTGCTGGGGAAGTGGCTCCGTTTGAAAGAGCACCTGGTTTTTCCCAAACCCCAGATAATATAATCCAGGCTTAACAGAGTGATCTCTCTCTCTCTCTTTCTCTCTCTCTCTCTCTCTCTCTCTCTCTCTCTCTCTCTCTCTCTCCCTCCCTCCCTCCTCTTTCTCTCTCTCTCACACACACTCATGTACACACATGTACACATACACACATATACACACTCATGCAAGCTTGCCCAATTCATTTGTGTGTTCTCTCCATAGCAGTTTATGTGGGCCTGGCAGCTGTGTGGACTCCAAGCATAGGCTCCAAGCGTGAGCCTGGGGACAGCAATGCAGTGCTAGCCACAGCATAGGCGGCAACAGAGACTAGCCAGACAGGGACAAAGGTTGAACTGGACTAAGCTTTAGTATGGACTGAACAATTGGCACAGAATTTCTTGACACAGGTCTCTCTTCTGGGCTTGAGGAAGACAAGGCTAGATTTCTTTCACAGCAGGATGGAGCTGTATCGGAACAGTCATTTATGTTTGCTCCAATTGCAATAAACCTTACCACTACATCTCATCCTCTTATGCATGGTCCCCAAACTGCTTTTCTCATGACACCACAAGGACTCCATTTCCACTGGCTACATTATGAGATGGTGAAATATGAACAAGAATAATACCTGTAATAGATGCATAAACGATTGGCCAGAGGGCTGGTGTCCAACATACAAATATATCCTATTTCCCTCACATAACATAGGCTTGTATGGGTTTTCAGATTTGAGTTAGTTGAAAACATTTAAAGTAGAATGCCTCATTCCTATTGGACACCAATAAACGAGCTGAATAGAAGCTGCCTCTTTAGATGTTAACTTTGAAACATCTTTTTGCCAATTGATTGTAAGTACCCTATGGGTGAATTCATCTATGGGTGAATCTTATTCTTTGTGTCATTTCTTCTGGCACCTTCCAATGTGCTTGGCTAAGCAAGTGATAATGATGATGATGATGTGATGATGGTTTTATTTTAAGTGGAATGAGGTGGTCTGGGTTAAGTAAAAACATCTCCTTTTAGCCTGTTTTGATATCACAAGTGATGAAGATATTAACTCCTTCATGGTCTTGCCTATGTGGGGGCTAACAAAATACTAATATTTTTTCTCCCACCCTCTGTGTTCTTTTGGCTAGGCTAATAATGAAATTAACAGAAATAGATTGGAAGGCTCAGGAGAGTTGGGGGAGAGTTAATAGATTAACTGAAGGACTTGTATGCATGCATATAAGCATAATCAATGGACACAAGACACTGGGGGGGGAAGTAGGGGAGGAGGGGGGAAGGTCAAGGGAAAAATGGAGACTTTTTATAATACTTTAAGCAATAAAACAAAATTAAAAAAATATAATTAAAAAAACAAAAAACAAAAAGAAATAGATTAACAGGAGAAAATCAAAATTTAATACAAGTTCATGGAAAATTAATATAGACATGATAAATATGAAAATTCCCAAGGCAACATTGGGTATATGAAACATTTTGGACAAAGGAGAAAAGGCAGGTAAGGAGGTATTGGATTTCAGAAGTGAGAATAAGATTTACAAGTAGTTAAGGAAGAGGAGAATCCATAAGGTAGGGAAATCCTTGCTAGGTGACTCAGAAACAACGGGACAAGGGGTATCTAGCTAACAGGCACCTGCCTGGAGCACTCTATTTACCATACTTAATTCAAATTAGTCTAAGGCAGCATCTTAAGATCTCCTTCCTGAAGCAGGTTTCTCTTGGGCCAGAAAGAGAGGAGGGAGTCAAAGGTTCTGAGTTCTTTGTTTCTTAATAAAAAGCTTAAAATTAATATCCTCAAAAGGAGCTGTTAGGTGGCAGGATTTTGGTCCCTTCATCCTTGTTATTATCTTAGTAGGATGCCATGAGTATACAGTCTAGATGAAGGATTTCAAAGTGATCTCCTTGATGAGTTGAAATCAACTCTCATCATTGCTCAAGAAAGGTCTTGGCTGTCAAAGCAGCATCCCTGCATGCTGAGAGCATCAGAATGGCAGCTGCCAACCTGCACACTGTCTGTCATCATCAGGAGGCTGAGAGGCATCGAGACTCGCTAAAACAACAGGAGCTCAGGGTATCACCAGATGGGGCGATCTGTCATGCTCACTCTGTAGAGGACAAGAGGAAGGTTCTTTATGCGATTTGAGGGTGCCCAGTGCCACATCTCTTTAAACAGAGGCCAAGGCCTGTCAATCATGACAATCATTGTAATGCAAAAAGGTCAGATAGGCTTGCCTTTGTATATTAAGAAATGCCAACCCTCCATCAACAATGAGGTAAAAAATCTGTGCCAGATTAAAAGCATTTGTGCCAGGAGCTTCACACTTCTAAAAGGTCAGTGTCAGTGCCAATCAAAAGTCACGTACAGAATGAAAATTAACTTCCACTTAAACTTAAATAAAATAGCTTTTTTTTGCTTTTATTTTTTTCACTGAGCCAATCCTCTGTAACTTGATCATCAAACCCTCTGTAACTGTTCTCCAGGTGGTGCTCTATGCAAACATGGTAACACTTTGTTCAAACCAGTGATTCCCAAACTTGAAGGTACAGCAGAGTCACATGGAGAGCTTTTTAGAACACAGATTGCAGGTCCCCATCCACAGATTTCTGAGTCAGTGAGTCAGGTCAAGTTCAAGGATTAGCATTTCAATTAATTCTCAAGTTGTTCCAATGCTGCTGGTCTGGGGACCATACATTGGAAATCATTGTTCTTGGTGGTCATAATTTGTTCTTTCCAAATCAGTAGATACTAAATTCCTTCTGTTTATATATTCCCTCGTATGTCTCCTTGTTTCATTAATCCATTATTATTCTAGAATTGTACTGTTTTAAATTCTGAGGATTCCTTATATGACTTAACATATGATAGGGAAAGTCTTCTTATTTTAATCTTCTGTGAAAAAATTATCTTACCTTTGAGTTACATTTATTGTATGAAAATCTTTAAATTATTTTATTTTTTAAATGATTTTTAAATTAATTTTTAGAGACAGAGGAAGAGAGAAGGAGAGAGAGAAACATTGATATGAGAGTAAAACATGCAACCCCTACTGGGGATTGAGCCTGAAATCTGGGCATGTGCCCTAACTGGATATTAAATCATTTTGGTACACATGATGATGGCCAACCGTCTGAGCACACCAGTGGGGCTTAATTATTTTATTTTTGTTAACCTATAAACGTAACTTAATTAGAATTGGATTGAATTTTTTTAAGTAATTTGGAGAGAACTTATATCTTTGCCTTGTTATGTCATTCCCACTGTAGAAAGAGTATAGCTGACCATTTATCTAGTTCTTCTTTTATATTCTTTACTAGAGGCCCAATGAACAAAATCCATGCATGGAGTGGGGGTGGGGGAGTGGTGGTGTCCCTCAGACCAACCTGCACCCTTTCTAATTAGGAACCCCTTGAGGGATGTCCAACTGCCCATGGGATCTGGCCTAAACGGGCAGTTGGACATCCCTTTCATAATCCAGGACTGCTGGCTTCCAACCTCTTGCCTGCCGATTGCCCCTAACCATTCCCCTGACAGGCTGATAAATGCCTAACTGCTCCTGTGCTGGCCTGATTGCCCCTAACTACCCTCCCCATGCCAGGATGCCCCCACAACTATCCTCCCCTGCAGGCCTGAGTCCCCCACAACTGCCCTCTCCAGCAGGCCTGGGTCCATCCCAACTGCCCTCACCTACAGGCCTGCCCTCCCCTGCAGGACTGGCTCTCCACCAGTAGCCCTCCTCTGCCAGCCTGGTCACCCCCAACTGTCTACCCCGGCCAGCCTGGTCCCCTGCAACTGCCCTCCCCTGCAGGCCTGAGTCGCTCACAACTGTTTTCCCCTGCAGGCCTGGGTCCCCCTCAACTGTCCTCCCCTGCAGGCCTGGATCCCCACCAACGGCCCTCCTCTGCCAGCCTGGTCACTCCCAACTATCTACCCTGACCAGCCTGGTCCCTCCCCCAACTATCCTCCTGGGTCCCTCACAACTGCCCTCTATCTACCACAGGCCGGTTCCCTGGAACCTCCTTCCCCAGAGTCTGGTTCCAGCCGATGCGGGGGTCACAGCCACTGAGGTGCAGGGCTGGCCCGCCCCACAGGCCAGGTCCCTGCGCACCTTGGACCCACCGCCACCACTGCCCACGAAGCACCAGTCACCACCCACCCAACTTGTACTGCTGCTCGCCACTTCCCATGACTCACCCGCTGCTGCTCTCTCCTTGGCTGCCAACCATCATCTTGGCTGGATTAATTTGCATACAGCCACTCTGATAGGCTGGTGGGCGTGGTTTTGGATGGTGGGTGTGGCTTAGGCATCCCGGAGAATCAGTTAATTTCAATATTATGCTTTTATTAGATTAGATTAGTTTGAAAATTTCCCCCATAACAATTTTTATTTGGTTAATTACTAGAAATTCTAGGTAGATAAAAAGAGATAGAGATAAATATATTTTAAATGGTATTTATTGTTTTGTTTTATCTGAAATTAAAAATTACTGGTGTATAAGAAGTTTAATAAGTTTATTGCTGCATTATCCTGAAGTCATGTTAAATTCCTTTATCAGTTTTAGTGCTTTGTCTCAATATTTTTGTATTTTCAGTGGAAATGATGACAACTATATATGTGTCTTTATGTCTTTTCTGCTCCTTTTTCTTCATAATAACCTTTAATTCTATCATGAGCAGTAACAAGAAGAGAAATCACCCAAATATTTTTTCTACCTTAAAAGGGATGTTTTTAAAGTGTCTCTCTTCAGATATGATGCATGCCACAGGTTAAGGTAGATAGACTTTAAAAGGATAAGAGAGTTTCTTTATTATACCTGGACTTTGCTGTCTATCAAATGTTTCTTTAACTATTGAGATAATTAAGGGCTTAGCAATGTGCTGGGGCACCCTGAGCGATGAGGAAAGAAGTATAACTAATAATTCCTGATAAGATCTAATTTCTACCCAAGCCATGTTTATGATATAGTGAATAGCATGTATAGAATAAAGTACTCCATGAAAGGATAGTGTAGAACAACAGTTTGTGCTGTGTCTAAAAATGCACTATTTATATAGTTCAGTCGACATGATTCTGATATGCAGCTTATTAGTTTTAAAAACTTCAAGACTCTTATATGGTGAGTGAGAGGCTTGTCATCCCAACCTTCATACAAGTTCTTGTCTCTCTATTTCTCTATTTGTGTCCTGTTTTCCATCTCATTCTTCCCTATACTTAGAATGACTTTTCTATCAGTCCTCACTTTTTGAAATCTTACCCATCATTTCATGTTCTGTTTAAATGCTTTATCTTTCCAGAAGTCTACAATATACACAAAACAATAAAATTAATCTCCATTCACCATGATCTTAGATTGTTCCTATAATGTTTTCTACCTTGCACTAGTTTGATAAGATGTATTATGTTATCATGTGTGTTAGATACTGGGGAATCACAAAAGAAAAGAAAATTACTAAAATCAGGTCAGAATCTAGGAAAAGAATGAGATGTACTTACATATACTAGTAAAATGTAATGTGATCAATTCAATAATCCAGGAACTAATGAATCAAACAAGAAAGAATGAGCAGTTTTATATGGAGTTAAGGAAAACTTTCACAGATAAAAATTATACTTAAAGAGCAGAGTAGGAAGTCATTTTAGACAGAAGACAGTGTCTCTGACAAGACATTGAGGCATGAAAATGTGTTTCTGTGAAATTATGAATAATTTGATAATTTGGTTATATGTATGGAGAACATGAGAGTGGGAAGCAGGCAGAGACTGGTGGGAAATGAGACTGGTGTTTATTTTTAATGAATATAAGATGCTAACTATCTTTGAATTCTTTCTTTGGGCAATGAATATCTACTAGACATTTATGCATGGAGTAACACAAACAGATTTGGACAAGATGAAGCTGGCAGCACAGTGAGTGACTTATTAAAGTGTGAGGAAGGAGGAGATTCAGGAGGTCACTACTAAAGATAAATGAGATATGTGATGAAGTCTTGAGGGAGGCCATGGCATCTGAGGGAGAAAGAGAACTTATAGATGATATTTAGGAGGTAAACCAAGGAAGACTTTCCTTCTGACTTATTAAGAGAAACACTATAAGACAATAAGAGTTTTCTATATTATTAAAAGAAACACTATAAGATAAGGTGAGATTTACAGGAGAAAAGATTAGTTATATTAGAATTGTCAAGTATAGAGATGTGGAAATTAAAATGATGGAAAAAGATGAAATGTATGAGACTACAGCTCAGATGTATACTAGAATAAGGTAAGAGTTGTAGTTCTTAAAGAAGTCTGTTTATTATCTATCTATCTATCTATCTATCTATCTATCTATCTATCATCTATATATCTATGTATCATCTATCTAGTCACTATAAAATGGTAGCTGGAATCCTGGATGAATGTGCCTAATATTCCCCATAGCAAGAATGTACAATGACAAGATCTCTAAGGCTAAGTCACCAAACTTAGTATGGAAACTGAGTAGTTAAATGCATAAATGTGGCCTGAGAAAAGTAGCCAAAGATATAGATGGAAAACAAAGGGGTTAGTGTTGACATAAAACCATTTTCTGTAAGGTTTTATCACTCTCTTTTTAAATATTAGTTTTTCATGATTCTTGTTTATCTACCTAGATGAATTTTTCATTTGCTGGTCTATCAGTTCCTTGACCCAAGTGTTTCATTGATTATGTCTTCCAGCCTACCTTAGACACTACCCCAGGCATAATATACCAAAGCTTTTCAAGTGTAAAATGCAATCAAAGAATTGTCAAACGAACTTTATAACCTATAACCACTATCTAAACTAATAAAAGAGTAATATGCAAATTGACCCTCACTCTGTTACACTTAAGCCATGCCCACCAGCCAAGCCATACCACCAGCCAATCAGAGTGGCTGTATGCAAATTAGCCCAGCCAAGATGGCAGCTGGTAGCCATGGAGCTAGAGCAAACAGGAGGCTTCCGTTGCACCAGCGATGGAGGAAACTGCCTGCCTAGGCTGGCTGGGCCTTTGCTCAAAGCAGCAATGTTTCAATTATAGAAGATAAATAAACCCCAGAAACCTGATTCCAGCCAGTCTTGCCAGGACGTTGGGTCAAAGAGAGCTGTGGGAAGCCTGAAAACAGCCCTCAGCTCCTCACCCAGGATGGCCAGGCACCCCAGTAGGGACCCGAACCCTGAAGGGACTGTAGGCAGCCTGAAAACAGCCCTCAGCCACTCACCCAGGCTGGCCACGTCCTTATGGGGTGAGGGTTCCCACTGGGGGACTTGGCCAGCCTGCAAACAGCCATTAGCTCCTCACCCAGGCTGGGCCAGGCATGCCAGCCGTTGGACATCCCCCAAGGGGTCCCAGACTGCAAGAGGGCACAGGCCAGGCTGAGGGACCCTCCCGAGTGCACAAATTTTTGTGCACTGGGCCCCTAGTAGAGAATAGAATATATAGTAGAATCGACTTTAAAAACAAAACATCAGAGTGTGGTAAATGATATGGGTATGTGTAATAAAACTGCTGTTAAGAAAGCTCTCTCGTTCATCCTTATTCCAAGCAGGGAGAATATCACCCTTTTCAAATTATCCAAGCATTTTCTTAGCATCACCCAAAGGGCATTTAAAAATTCCAAAATCCTCTCCCTAGACAAGAAAGCCCTTGAAAACAGATCTTCTATATCTGTTTATTCATTGTTTCCATAACAACTAGAAGAGCACCTACTACTAATTAGTACAAGACCCATATATTTTGAGTAAATAATAAAGTAAAATCAATTATCAAATTCTTCTCTGTGCTATATAATTCTAGTATTAACAGAGCTCATCCACGATCATAATTATGTCCTAAAAATTTCATCGATTAAAACAGAATCAGTTATTTATATACTCAGAATAGTTCTCTTATTAAAAAAATCACTATTTTGAGAAAAATAGAGAATCAAGCTTTATTTTTTATACGCACTATAGTCTTTATTGATATTTATAACAACTGTATAATTTTTCACATATTAACTGGGATCATACTTGTTGAAATCCAAATTAAATAAGGACACCTTTTTTTTGCTTAATTAGAATATGCTTTCTAAGCTAGAACTATACTCTTCATTTATATTCTAATAATTTTACTGTTTTCTGTATTTCTCTTTTCCTTTCCAGAATACCTTTTTTTCTAAGACTATTTTGCTTCCTGTTTTTTTTTTTTAAATATATTTTATTGATTTTTTACAGAGAGGAAGGGAGAGGAATAGAGAGTTAGAAAATCGATGAGAGAGAAACATTGATCAGCTACCTCCTGCACACAACCTTCTGGGGATGTGCCCATAAACAAGGTACATGCCCCCAACTGGAATCGAACCTGGGACCCTTGAGTCCATAGGCCAACGCTTTATCCACTGAGCCAAACTGGTCAGGGCTGCTTCCTGTTTTTAAAATTTGAAAACAGATAGCCTTGCTATAAGAGTAATAACCTATAAAAAATGGTGTATGCATGACCGTGTGAACAGATTTTGATGATATAATCAAACAAAATTTATAAAAACCAAAACAACACAAGTATAATTATATGTCCAATTACATTCTGAATGGAAATTGTACAGAAATGAGAGCAGTGCATATAAAATGTAACAATGTATTTATATAACCATACTAAGTTTTTAAGTGATTTATTTTTCTTCTGGCACTGCCCTGGTTACTCTCAGTATCCAGAACATCTCTTAATCATATGAACATCATTTTACAGACAGGAATGCACACACATGCATACACATAGTGATTCTTGACAGTGTCCTTTGGAGCCACAGGTCTGGGTACAAACCCACTAAAAAGAGAAGAAAATTAAATTTTATTTCTGATTCCATGGCATCTTGGCATTCTGTGGTCAAAAGAATTATGGAATATAATTATAATCTCACTTCACTCCTGTACCTCAGCACATTCTACCTAAAGTATTTTTATTCAGTCTTGTTCAAAATCAAAAGAAGACCTATCTATCACAATAGTGTCTTATGAGAACTTCTGAGAGAAAGTAATATATTCTTTAAAAATTCTATGATTATCCTTTTTAGAAAAAGTAGGAAAATCAGAATATTTGCTCACATTTACATTTAAATCCATGCAAAGGTTTTTATTTTTGTTTTAATCAAGATTCCTTTTTCAGTGTTAACTAAACATAAAGAAAAAAATTCCCTGAGATGTTAAACTATAAAAATATTTTATTTAATATTTCAGAAATGCCACCTTTAGTTCCAGAGCAATTTATGATCATAAACTATTGATTTTTTTAAAGGAAATTGAGTTTGTTGATGTAGCTTATTAATTAAACTAGAGGCCTGGTGTACGAAATTCATGTATGGCAATCAGGGCCAATTGGGGTCTTCCAGCTGCAGGCTGGGGCCTCCTTTCCCCAGCTGCCAGCTGCTGGCCTGAGCCTTCATTCATTCTACACCACACTCTGATGGTTAGCACACATCATGGCAAGTGATAGAACTCCCGGTCTCCTGGTCAAACTCTTGCAGGGATATTTTGCATATTAGGCTTTTATATATATAAATAATCTAATAAAAGAGTAATATGCAAATTAACCATCATGCAGAGACACCTAAGCCACGCCCATCAGCCAAGTCACACCCACCAGCCAATCAGAGAAGCAGTATGCAAATTAACCCAGCCAAGATGGCAGCCGGCAGCAACAGAGCTCAAGCAAACAGGAGGCTTCCATTTGCAACAGAGGAAACTGCCTGCCTAAGCTGGCCAGGCCTCTGCTCAAGGCAACAATGTTTCAATTATAGAAGCCATGGAGCTGAAGTGAACAGAAGGCTTCCTTGCCTGACTAGGCCTCCACTCAAAGCAATAAAGTTTCAATTATAGAAGATAAATAAACCCCAGAAAACTGATTCCAGCCAGCCTCACTGGGACATTGGGTCAATGGGAGCTGTGGGCAGCCTGAAAATGGCCCTCAGTCCCTCACCCAAGCTGCCCAGGTATCCCAGTAGGGACCCAAACCCTGAAAAGATTGTGGGCAGCCTGAAAACGACCCTGAGCCCCTCACCCAGGCTAGCCACACCCCCATGGGGTGAGGTTCCCCACTGGAGGGCTTGGCCAGCCTGCAAAGAGCCATCAGCCCCTCACCCAGGCTGGCCAGGCATGCCCGTAGGTGAACATCCCCCAAGGGGTCCCAGACTGTAAGAGAGCACAGGCCGGGCTGAGGGACCCCTCTCCCCAAGTGCACAAATTTTTGTGCACTGGGCCCCTAGTGACTATAATTATGAAGCTGCCACCATGCAAATAATGTACATCAACACTCTGTATTAACACTCTGGAATAGTATGTGAGAGCACACGGAATTTATCCATGATGAAAGTGCTCTTGTTAGAAAGCAGCTCATTCTTTTTATTTGAATAAATTAGAAACACATGTATTTCAGGTCCTTCACAAAGAGGAAGCTGGGTTTTAACATAAAGTGGGACATATGATTTCACAGAGGAAAAAGCTAAAATGATAGTCTATACCTAAGCCTTTCTATTGCCTATAAATTTTCACCCCAAGGTTCTCTCTCTTCTCATCCTCTCCCAATTAATATCTGGAGTAAAAGGAAAAGTATAAGCATCAGCACAGTTTATTTTTAATCTATTTTTATGCTGATTTCTCTTATTTCTTTTTATTTAATCTATTTTTCTCCCCTTGGAAATGCCAAGAATGTAATATATTAGTGATACATATTTTTGCTCTAAGTGTATGAAATAGATGATAAGTATGCATTTTATTAACTAGAGTCTTAAATTCTGATTCTATATTCCACATTTTTATCCTGGAGGAATCTAGAACCAAGTTGGATTTTCTGTCTTTATTTTGTTTTGTTATGGAAATGAGTTAAGTGGGATGCTATCTGGTGAGGTCAGTGGCTGACCAGAAATTATAGGTTAGGACCTATTTTGTATTATGATATTCCAGGGTCTGGTTCTAACATAATTCTGTTGTATTATTAGGGCTCTTTGAATTTATTAGCATCTCTGGAAATGACTACTCAAATAAAAAAATGCTGACGTATAAACTAAATTGCAACCTTGTTAATTACAACTATAAAAGGGAGCCAAATACTCCCTAAAAGAAAATGGTCATTGGCTGCCAAACTTTCATCAGCAGTGTATATGAGGAGCATGGCATTGAAACAAAGGCAGATACTGGGTGATCTCAGAAGCAGCTCAGTGTGACAGCTTGATGCATCCATCTCCTGGCTAAGGGTTTATCTGCCAAATTCTCATACATTCTGCTATCAGGTTGGAATACCCTCTTCTAATAAATACAGAAGGCACATTAATAACTTGTCACTTATGATTTTCAGTTGTTTAGATTTCTTAGAAACTATATTCATTCTGTCAACACAATCTTTATTTAAATTGGGAGCATACAATTGTTTAGGTTTTGATATAATTACAGTCATATTCCATGCCTGCTTCCAGAGTTCATATTCTTATGATGTCAATTAAACTTTAGCATTCCCAAACCTCCTTTACTTTTCCCACTGCTAAGTATTTACAGTGTCTTTTCTGGTTTTCAAGATTCACCTTCGTGGACTGTACTTCTACAGCTGTTAATGTCACCATTACCCCTTATTATAATTACTACTACCACAGTTTCTACCAGCTAACAAGTACTGAGCATAAACCAAAAGTTGGGTTACATATATATTTTTTACAACACCCCTAGGAAGTGGGCATTATTATTATTATTTCCTTTTTAGTGAGGAAACTAAGGGTTAAAGAAGTCTGAGGTCAAATAGAAAGCAACTGAGCCAAGATTTGAACTCAACTCTGTCTTAAATCTAGATTCTAGTTAGAGTGACTTTATTCCGATGATGGTGCTCTTGCATCTCCAAAGCCTTTTAAACAGCTCTGAACCATTTCAGAGATTTTTTTTAGCAAGCTAAAAAAATTGAGTAGAATCTGAAAGTTGCTTTGAAACTTAAATTTTTCTAGATAAAATATTACAAAGTAGGTAACTACTGTAATTTATGTAGCTTTAAGTCCACCAGGGTACACTGACCCAGGTGAAATTGCTTGGCATGTTAGACTTGTCATAAATATTCGGCAAGAATCTTTGTAGAGTATGGTGAATGTGCACAGAGCTTAGCAAAGCATAAAGCAGAAGAGATGAGGTGCTTGCCCCAAAGAGCTGGTGATCTCATTTAGATGTAGACAGAATACTGGATACCTATAAAATACTAACAGAGTGGGTTGATTGACTCACAACCTCACTCATAGAGCTATAAATCAGATGGCAACACTATAGACATCTATTGAGCAGCTGTGCAGATCAGTAAGAACACATTCTGGCCACTGTGACAGCGAGGTAGTCTTTTTTGAAATAGGATGGGAAGTAGCCAAGAAGGCAGGGAAAAAGGTAAAATACCGCTTTCTGCATTACATGCTGCACAACCCTTTCTCCTGGAGGAGACAACTACAGAAAGTCATATTCCACGGAAACTTTGTATTTAATGAGGCAACTTCATTTCTACACCCTAAAGGGTCATTATATAAGAACTTTAAACTGAACATAATTTCAATCACTTACTTATTTTTTATTTATATGCTGACATTAAGAGTACTTAAAGAATCCAGATAAAGTAGTGGTGACTAATTAGCATATCCAGTCATGACTAATCAGTCACTAAATTGTAGTGAAACATATGGTTGCTAGAGAAGACAGCATTGTAGAATGAAGTGTCATTCTCTCTCTCTCTCTCTCCCCCCCCTCTCTCTCTCTCACACACACACACACACACACACACACACACACACACACACACACAGATTTAAACATGCAGGCAAAGAGTTCATCCAGTCCACTTACTTATTTGCTGAGATTGGGAGAAAGAATAAACATGTGGCTCAGCTCCTTTAAGACTTCCTCCCAGGGACCAGTCTTCCTGCAGTCCAGGCATTGATTTCTTACCTCTTTGAAGGCGTGGCTAGACTGCAATCCTATTTATTCAATCAAACAGTAGGAAAATGTCACTGTGAAGGTATTTTGTAAATGTGATTGAAGTTCATTACTGACATTAAGAGACATAATTTTAAATACTCTGGTTAGGCTTGATTCAATCCCTTGAAAAGCCTCAAGAGCAAAGTTGAGCAGCTGCCTGAAGAAATTCTGCTTGTGAGCAACAGCTTTAGTCATGCCTATAAATTCTAGTCAGCCCTTCTGGTGGCCTGCCCTGTAGATTTTGGATTTGCCAGCCAGTCTCTTCAATTCCTTGTAAGAAGTATCTTTCTATCTTCTGCTGGTCTTATTTTTCTGGTTGAACTCTGACTGATAGATTCATCCTTTGTTCAAAGGATAAAAAGCTATCTTATCCTATATAATAAAAGGCTAATATGCAAATTGACCAAATGGCTGAATGATTGGTTGCTATGATGCACACTGACCATCAAGGGGCAGACACTCAACACAGGAGCTACCCCCTGGTGGTCAGTGCACTCCCACAGGGGAGCACTGCTCAGCCAGAGGTCCTGAGCTGGGCTCATGGCTGGCGAGTGTAGGCAGTGGCCTCTGCAGCAATGCTAAGGATGTCCAACTGCTGAAGTGGGACTAAGTCATCAGTCAGATATTGCCTGAGGGCTCCCAGACTGCGAGAGGGTGCAGGCCAGGCTGAGGGACTCTGAGTACACAAATTTCATGCCCTGGGCCTCTAGTATCCATATAATAGAATATTATATTGTAATGAAAAGGAATAAAGTACTGATTCATGCTACTACATGATACACTATGAAAACATTATGCTTAGTGAAATACATCAGTCACAAAAGATCACATCATGTATTTACTAGTATACGAAACATACAATATAGATCAATTATGGAGGGAGAAAGTGTTTTTGTTTTTTGCTAGGGGAAAGGGATGAGAATGACTGCTAACAAAGGGAAATTTTGGGGGGGTGATGAATATGTTATAAACTTGTATGATTATTTGCAAAATGCTATAAATGATGAAAATTTTTTCTAGGGTTCACTATTTGTTTCTTAGGGGAAAATGGGGGACATCTGCGATACTTTCAAGAATAAAGATAAAAGAGAAAATAAAATACAATGTATATACCAAGTAAAAAAAAATGAGTTTGAGCCTGGCTGGTGGCTCAGCATTTGAGTGTTGACCCAGGAACCAAGAGGTTGTCAGTTCAATTCCAGTTTAGGGCACATGCCTGGACTACAGGCTCAATCCCCAGTGGGGGTTGTGCAGGAGGCAGCCAATTGATGACTTCCTCTCTCATTGATTATCCTTCTCCCTTTCTCTCTCTCTCTCTTTTAAAAAAAATCCTATATAATAAAATGGTAATATGCAAATTGACCCTAACAGAACAACTGGGAATGACTTGTCACTATGACAAACACTGACCACCATGGGACAGGCGCTCAATGCAGGAGCTGCCCCCTGGTGGTCAGTGTGCTCCCACAGGGGGAACTCTGCTCAGCCACAAGCCAGGCTGATGGCTGCCAGTGCTTTCTCAGCAGCACTAAGGATGTCCAACTGCAGCTTAGGCCTGCTTGCCGCTGACAAGTGGACATCCCCCGAGGGCTCCCAGGCTGCCAGAGGGATGTCTGACTGCCAATTTAGGGCCGATCCCCTGGGGAGCGGGCCTAAGCCAGCAAGTGGACATCCCCTGAGGGGTCCCAGTCTGCTAGAGGGCACAGACCGGGCTAAGGGACCCCTCCCCCCAGTGCACAAATTTTTGTGCACTGGACCTCTAGTTTATACACACACACACATACATACTAGGGGCCTGGTGCACAAAAATTTGTGCACTTGGGGGGTCCCTCAGCCTGGTCTACACCCTCTCCAATGGGGGAATCCTCGGTGCTGCTGGCTCCTAACCACTCACCTGTCTGCTGGCCTGATCCCCCTAACTGCTCTCTGACTGCCTGATAACCTGTAACTGCCTCTGCCTCAGCCCTGCCACCATGGCTTTGTCCGGAAGGACGTCCGGAAGGTCATCTGGAAGATGTTCAGTTTAATTAGAATATTACCTTTTTATTAGTATACATGCCACCTTTTCTTAAAAATGCAGGTTGTTAGCAGGTTTTCCTATTGTGGAAGGGGAGCCTGCAGTGGCATCCTGAGTTCTCACCAGGGCTTATGCACTGGTGCTTTATCTCAGCAGATGAGATTCCTAGAAGAAGACTCTTGGATGTACCTTGAACATTTCTATCGATTTTGCCAAATCCTCCTCCAAAATTGTTGAACCACTTTAAACTCCCACCAGCAACCATGCATGTGCCCTCTGTCCTACTTTGATGCCAATATCATTGATTTCCCTCTAGAAGCTTCCGTCTTCTTAGCTGGGACTGCTTGGCACTTGAGCCAAACTCATTATCAGCCTGGGACTTTATTTCCCAAGATAGAATTATGGAGGAGGAAAAATAGTGTTCTTCTACCCTTCTGAGTTCTTAGCGGAGGCCCTTGTAATGAAAGACAGATTACCAAGATAAAACAAAAGTTCATTAATATGTGTAACTCATGTATATGTGGGAGATCCCAGGGAAAAATGAATAACTCCCCAAGGTGGCTTAGAGTCCAGATTTAAATACCTTCTTCCTAGGGAAAGGGGATGGGAAATCTAGGCCTCTTAGAGGAGAGTACGTGAGTTTTAGGAAAGATGAATGGGGTTGGGGAGATAGTTTGTAACAAAGTTTGGCTGTAATGTCAATTTCTAGTCTCCTGTGACAGGAGTCAATCTTCACTGGCTGATGACACTTTTCCCATCGAGAGAACCTTTTGGGGGGGTCTGATTTTAGGCAGATCAGGAGACTTTAGTAAAAGCCTCTCCTTGCATATGCTGTTTTTCAAGCATCTGCAGCTCAAGATCATCAATATAACAACATAGCATATGTTGGGGTGGCATGTTCTCTGACCTTCAGAATAAACCCAACAAAAGCTTGTTTCCTTTCTTAGATGATTTGCCACAGCAGTGTTATTCCCTGGAGACAGTATTCTGACCAGACCTTCCTGGGAATGGTCATAACATATGCTGTGCTTGTAGAAAGGTGTGGGCCATATCACTAAATAAATCAGGGTCAGTTTTCTCACCTTGTGGAAAGGGAGATAAAGTTGTGATAGTTTATCTCCCTTTCCACAGGTTCCTTCAGATTTGTGTCTCTGCTGTAGCCCCAGTGGCCCAAGCGCCTCCGCGGCTCTGGGGCTTGGAGCTGCTGGGGTGCCTGGTCTCCTGCAAGCTGGGTCTCTGTGCTTCAGACCCTGGTGGCCCCAGGGTCGAGGCAGGCTCAGAGCCGCTGGGGTGCTGGGCACCCTCTAGGCAGCCCCAGTGCCAAGGTGGGCTCAGAGCCTGGGTGCTGGGCACCCTCCAGGCCCTTCCCCGTGCTATTTCTGACCCCCACCTCGCCTGATCTGCCACCTGCTCCGCACCTGCTACTGTTTGCTCCTTGGCTGCCGGCCTCCATCTTGGCTGGGTTAATTTGCATACAGCCACTCTGATTGGTTGGTGGACGCAGCTTAGGCATCCCGGAGAAATGGTTAATTTCAATATTATGCTTTTATTAGTGTAGATATTTTATATTAGTATATTAGATATATATATTAGTATATATATGTATATATATACTAATAAAAGAGAAATGTGCAAATTGGTGTCACTCTGCTACACCCAGCCAATCAGAGTGACTATATGCAAATTAATCCAACCAAGATGGCAGCCAGCAGTCACAGAATTGGAGTAAGCAGGAGGCTTGGTTGCCCTGGCGATGGAGGAAGTTAAGCTTTCTGCCTGCCCTGGCCAGCTGTGGCCTCTGCTCAAGGCAACAAAGTTTCAATTATAGAAGATAAATAAATCCCAGATACCTGCTTCCATCCAACCTCGCTGGGAATTTGGATCACTAGGGGCTGTGGCCAGGCTGCAAACAGCCATCAGGCCTTCACCCAGGATGGCCACACCCTCATGGGGGCTTGGCCAGCCTGCAAACACCCATTAGCCACTCACCCAGACTGGCCAGGCACCCCAGCGGGCACCCCCCCCAAAGCGGGTGTGGCCAGCCTGCAAACAGCCATCAGCCGCTAACCCAGGTTGGCCAGGCACCGCAATGGGGACCCCCACCCTGAAAGGGATGTGGCCAGCCTGCAAACAGCCATTAGCCCCTCACCCAGGCTGGCCAAGAACCCTAGGGGGGATCCCCACCCTGAAGAGGCTATGGCCAGCCTGCAAACAGCCATCAGCCCCTCACCAGGCTGGCCACACCCTCATAGGGTGAAAGTTCCTGCTGCAGGGCTTTGCCAGGCTGCAAACAGCCATCAACTACTCAGCCAGACTGGCCAAGCACCCTATCAGGACCCTCTACCCTGAAGGGACAGTGGCTGGCCTGAAAACAGCCCTCATCCCCTCCCTGAGGCTGGCCAGGCACCCCAGCAGAAGGAAAGGAAAAAGTAGAGTTGGCAAATAAAAACCACGAGAATTGCAGAAAATCGATTGAAACTGAACTGCCTTCTAAACAGACCCTGTAGTTAAAATATATGTTTTGGGGAATATTGAACAGTTTGATGTCAGTCATTATTCTTCTGAGTTCATATGTGAAAATAGAGCAAACTTAAAACATTCTGCGGGAGAGTGGTATTCTCTGATTTGAGCTGCCTGTCTATAAAAGATCCTTGTAAAGCCTGTTGCAATCTCAGCTTCAGCAAGTCCTGCAATCCTCACCTAATGAAGATGCTCTGTATACTTCCTGTCATCAGTGAAACATCCACAATGAAATCCAAAAGTAATCAAGAGGCCATGAGATTAAGTATAAAAACAGAAATAAGTAATGTTCAAGCAGACTGTATGGGGAAGTTTCTACCTGGTTTTACCTTTTCTGAGCCCAAGAATATTGATTTTGTGGCCCTGGTAAACCAAATATTATATCTTCCAGTTTTTTTTAATTAAGGCTCAAATTAACAAGTATATATTTTTTTTAAAAATTAATAAACATACTTAAAATTTTTAAAATCAGACAATAATGTAAATCCACAATATATTTTGATACTACCTCTTGCTCCTTTTAAGTAAGAAACTATTACATTTTCCAGTTTGACTAAAATATGACTTTACCACTTCTGTATATTGTTTTTTCTATTGCTGCCCTCTGAGAATTTCTCAGTCTAGGAAGGACTGAGTTACTAACAGTTTTTCTTGTTGTCAACATTCTTCTACTTATCCAGTCTATTGATCATTCATTACCAGTATCATGCTTTGTACTTCTAAATTAGGCAAACAGCTGACAAGCATTTAACATATCCTAGTTTCATAGTCTGTTTTATTTCTTGCAAGTTACAAAAACTTCAAGAAGTAAGTGTCCCACTTGATTTACAAAGATGCTAACGAGGCCGGGAAAGTTAATAGATCTGCTCAAAGCCTAATTGCATGAGTCAGATAGTCTGAATTTCAACTCCACAATCTGCTCAGAAAGTATAGGCTCATTCTACTATTGTACCCTCAGCATAATTATACAGAAAACTGTTTATTAGAGGCTTACTCATTGTTAGAAAATATGATCATTTTGGTGGGATCCAAGGAGAGGACAGAGTAGTATGATGTAGTCAGGAAGTATATCACATTTTAATTTGGAAAGAAATTTTTATACATAGATATAATAGTTCGAAGTGATATAAAATATTCTTTTTTTTGCATCAGGTTCTATGGTGATAGAAGGAGGCAACTACGTCTGTGTGACTATGTAGGAAAGGTTGCAAGAATATATGCAATGCTTTGTTATAACAAGTATTTTCTACACTAGACTGTGACTCTTGTATCCCATGTACTAGCCTCTTGGTATATGCATAATAAACATTTGTTCAGTTAATTAATGATAAGTGAATCAAAGGGTCAACTGTCAGCTGGATTTTGCAGAAATGATAGCAAAGATTAGCCTGGTCCAAAAAAAAGAGAAAGTGATTTCCAAGTAAAGAATAGTGCGTGCAAAGGCAAACAAGGAATGCATAAAGCTCACTGCAAGGATGGGCTTCAAGTGAACAACTTATTCATCCATTCAACAACCCTCTATGCAGTGTTTACTATGTTCCAGGAACTGTGAAAGGCCCCAGCAGTGAGCAGTACACAAATTTCACTGTGTCCAAATGATAAAGTGCATGGGGGAAGTGGTAGGAGATGATAGCTAGGTGATAGCTTTTTGACTTGAACACGAGGGCAATGAATGAGTTTTAATTTATACTGAGAACAACATGAAGCAAACTCATATTTTAGGAAGTAAATTGAGATTAAATTAATGCTGGATGTTTTTATGTACTTCATTAAATTTTACTTTGCGAAATATATTTTGCCATGAGAAAAGTAAATACACTGATCACCAAAACTTTAAAAATAGATGAGTGAAATATTTTATATTTAGAAACGTAGCATGTTGAGTTGGAGGGAGATAAGCATGGTGAGAGCCTCATGTCAGACTGACGGAGGAGGCTGGCAATCATCCAGTTATGAAATGAGAAGAAACTGACAGCAGGCAATTGTTCCCAAGTAGGAATAATTCTGCAGAAGGTCCTGCAATATGATTGAGGTGGTTTGATGACTGCCTGGCTATAGTGGGGCACTGTGGTAGTTAAAGGAGGGAATGAGTTGTTGTGTGTTTTTTTGTTGTTGTTGTTCATTTGTTTTTTTTTTTATGCAATATTGGCTATGCAGAGTATGGACACATGGGCTCTGAGTGTGGACACAGAAGGAAAAACAGACATGGGTTCAAGGGCAGAAAAACAGCCTGTTTTAAATTTGGTGGTTTGAGTTGTATTTCTACAGAAAGCTAAAAATACAAATGGGAAAGTTCTGAAAAAAGCTGATGTCAGAAATGTACAATTAGAAGTCATCATAATAGAAATTTTAGCAAAAGCCAAGAAGGCAGATGTGTCCACTCAGGAGACAGTGAAAAATAAGAAGGGAAATCAAAAGCATGGAAAGCAAACAGTTAATGAGGAAGGGTAGGAGACTGGAAGTGAGTGGGCAGAGAGGAAGGTGGCATCCTCAAGGGGCCTCTGCAGAAGGCACCTGATTATATTCTTTTACAAGCCTGGCAGAGCAATAATTAATGCTGATGAGCTGAGTTGCTTGCAGATCACAGATAATGGTGTGCTCTGGACACTGAGAATTACAAGGCTCCCTGAAGATCTGAAAACAAAAAGCAATCTTTGTGGAATTCGAAAGCCAACCTTATGAATAAAGCACTCAAGTTAGTCTAAATGGAGTCTGGGGACTTGCTTCAACTCTTTTCAAACAGAAGATTATTTTTTCTAGTTGCTGTTGATATCCACTTTCTTTTCCACAATCTGTATCACAAATGATTAAGACCAGCAATGACAAAGTAAAAGGGGTTCTTTCCAAAATGACTTGAGAAGTGGACATTATCTTTTAACTCTTTAATCAGTAGCTAAGAAGGGGAAGGGAACTGTATGTATCTCAGACAGATGAGCTCTATTATTATCATTTCTTTCCCCCCCGCCTTCCTAATGATGCTGGTTGATTTAGTTCAGAATAACTCATTAGAATAGCTCATTTCCATAACAAACTTCTGTTTGTTTGTTATTATGTAAACATTTTTTCTCAACATTTTAAAGCTCCCACCAATTTATTATCCTACTAAAGGCCCGATGCATGAAATTCGTGCAAGGGCCTTGTCCCTGGCCCTGCTCACTGCCGCCGCTGTGGCTGGGGCCTCTGCCACTGCACCAGCTTTGTCTAGTAGGATGGACATCTGGTCTAATTAGCATATTACACTTTTATTATTATGGATTGGAGAAGACATTCTACATCTAGAGAAAACTTCAAGGAATGCTCAGATAAAAAGAATCAATGGCTGCTCCTAATTCTATGCCAGGTATTGTTGACAATTAGGGACAGTCTAGCTGCAATCATGATGAGCCGACAATTTATGAGAATAGATGTGTTCTTTCTATCCTCCCCTGGGTCAGCAGTCAGATCAGCATACCTACAGACAACTAGTTTGGCTGTGCTTTAAATTGAGAGGCTCTATTGAATCTGGTGCCGAAAGACCTAGGATCACCACTTAATTACTGTGTCCCTAGGCAAGTTACTCCATCACTTTGTACTTTAGTTTTTATTTTGTTTTTATTTTAATCTGTAAAATAGGGATACTAAAAATATTAAAGTAGGAAAGATAAGATTCTAGCATTACATGAGGAGTAACATAGGTCATACATAAATATATTAAACTAGGGGCCTGGTGAACAAAAATTTGTGCACTCGGTGGGGGTGGGGGGGTCCCTCATCCTGGCCTGTGCCCTCTCACAGTTTGGGACCCTGGAATCCATTGGGACACACAGCATATACGGAGGGCACGCCTCCGTGCATGCTGTGTGCCCCGATTGCACCGATTTCCAGGCCTCAGCCTCGGGGGTGGAGCTGGTTCAGTCCCTCCACCCGCCGAGGCTGCTCAGCCGTCTATAATCCACAACCGGATCTATTTCAGGCCTCCATCACCAGTGCCCTGCTCCTCCCCCGACGGTTGTGGCCTGTGCGTTGCGCAGCTTCTCCCGGGCTGCAGCCTCCACCATCTTGGCTTGGCTAATTTGCATACAGCTGCTCTGATTGGCTGGTGGGCGTGGCTTACCCATCCTGAAAAGATGGTCAATTTTAATATTACCGTTTTATTAGTTTAGGTGATTCATCTGTGTCCCAGTGCTATACAGGCATCACTAGTATATTCTACAGCCTTCTGTATTTAACCTCTTGGTGTTTTTAAAATTGTTTAGATAATAATCTTTAGATAATTTGAACTGATTTAAAAGAAGGGGTTATTATAATGATATTTAATAGCACTGAACTTCTATTTTCTTGTTAAATTCATTTTGGCTATTCATTGTATAGTGTGTTTGGCCAGGCTGGGCACTCACAATCTTTATGTTTCTGACACATTTTTAAAAATTTCTTCTTACAATTTTATTTATTTCATATTTATATCATTATAATGTTACTGTTTTAAGAATAAGTTGTCTGGAGCTTGACTGTGTAGATTTCAGTCCTGGCTCCTCTATTTCTAAATTCTTTGAAATTAAGCAAGTTATGAAAAGATCTTTGCCTCAGTTTTCTCATCTACAAATCACTATGATAATAGTAAATATTTTGAAGATTAAGTGACAGCATAGACAAAATGCCTGGTGTATGTGTTTGCTATTTAGTTTTATCTTTAATGAGTAATGACTTTTATTGTATGATTAGGGGCCTGGTGCACAAAATTTGTGCACTGAGGGGGGTTCATTAGCCCAGCCTGCCCCCCTCTCATATGTTGGGAGCCCTTAGGGAGTGTCCTACTGATAGCTTAGGCCCACTCCCTGATCCCCTTGAGCCACAGTCTGGCCTTCCTTTGTGAGAGGCGATAAGGCTACTCAGGGGAAGCCACTAGCCTCATCACCCCGCTGCTGCAGCCACTGCCAGTCACCGCAGTCACCAAGGCGTTTTCATCAACATGGAATCCAGTCCCTTCACCATGAAAAAATGACAACTTTCTTTAGGAATTCTCAAAATGTGTCTTTCATATGATAAGACATTTCTTTTCTTTTTTTTATCCTCACCTGAGGATATGTTTCCATTGATTTTTAGAGAATGTAGAAGAGAAGGGAAAAATAGAGAGAAACATCAAAGTGAGAGGAACACTTTGATTGGTTACCTCCTGCATGGGCCCTGACCTGGGCCCTGGCCAGGGAGGAGCCTGCAACCTAGGTACATGCCCTTGGTCAGAATTGAACCGAGGCTGAAGCATTATGCACTGAGCCAAACTGGCTAGGGCAGGATATGACATTTCTTAGCCCTCCAGCAGTGGACCTTCATTTTTTTTTTCTCCAGGAGTGTGGTGGAAAAACCCTAGATTATCTTTCAGGATTCTTATTACCCAAGTTACTAAGAATATTACCAATGGCATACAGGGAGCTTAGCCAGTGAGCAGTAAGAAAAAGTGTTTCCTCTGTAGTGTACTCCAATCACCAGCTCCACCCCTGCCCCTCCAATCCCTGCTCAACCCTTGCTCAGGCCTATAACCTCTGGCTGAGGATGTAGGCCTGGTCACAGAACTCAGGCCTCTGCCATTACCAGCTCTGCCCTTGCCCCAGTACAGGCCTGGGCAGAGGACCCCCAGACCCCTACATTGCCAGCTCCACCAGTGCCCAGACCCTTGTGATCGCAGGCTCCACCCCTGTCCCTCTGATCACCAGCTCTGCCTATGTCCAGGCCCTGAGATCACCGGATCTGCCCCTGCCCCACTGCAGTCTCTGGCCAAGGCTACAGGCCTAGGCATGAGACCCCCACACCCCTGCTTTGCTGGCTCTACCAGTGCCCAGACCCCTGTGATCTGTGGCCTTACCCCTGCCCAGGCCTGAGGCCTCTGGCCAAGATCTTATGCCTGGGTAGGGCACCCTCACACCCCTCCAATCACCAGCTCCACCCTTGCCCATGCCTGAGGTCTCTGGCGAAGGCCTCTGGCCTGGGCAGGGGACCCCAGCTCCCTCTGATCACCTGTTCTACCCTTTGGTCCCCCCACCTCCCCTGCCACCTGCCTAGCTAGTAGGCCTGACCACCACCTTGTGTCTATAGGTGTGGCCATCTTTGTGATGGAGTGATGCCTAATTTGCATATTACCCTTTTATTAGATAGGATAGATAGATTCATCATTTCAATAGCACCTTGGGAATAAAGATGAAGTCACTGTCATGCTACATTTAAACTAATTAATATGACAAATAGTTCTGAAAATTTGAAGTATTTTGAAATTTATTTTCAAATAAAGAAAAAAAGAGTTTATTCCTAATGATAATGTTGGGATACATACTTGGTTCAAAGCCCTAGGACATTGGGTTTCTTATAAAAAAATGAAGAATTGATACATTAATTTTAAGAGAACTGATCACTGATAAAAACTATTTGGACCAAATTGTTTTTCAAATCCCTTTATGTACCTTTAAAATTTGCTCAAATTATTTATATGCAGAGCTATTAATTTCAGGTGGGCAAACTCAAAACTAATTTTCTCTTTCTCACTTTTTAATTGACGGATACTTCTCATGTTTGTTTTATATTTCTGACTTTATTATTTTCCTGGAGTCTCTACCATTTTACTAAATAAAAGTTATAAATAAATTAATAAATACCAAAAATGTTGAATTGGTTGGCACTAATTACAACAAAGAAAATATGGCAAGAGCCAGGTAAAAATCTTCCCTCAGTTCACTCATTCATCATTAATACTTTTTCCTATGGTCAAATTATTTTGTTAAAGTGTCCATTCATTTGCTTTTTTACTTTTTATTTTTTTTTATGGTTATATGTCCTTGTTTCTCTTTCGTCCTATGCTCTTGAAAAATTTATCAATTTTGAGATGTGGAAGTGTCATTCAACACTGTCTGGCCCAACCTTTTTATTTTAAACATTTAAAAATTCATCCAGAGTAATTTTGTGACTGACTCAAGATCATGATTGTTGCTGACTGTGGAACCATCAGTAGTGGCATCTGGGTCTCCAGACTTCAGATCTCATTTTACCACTGGTCACTCATATTCTTCTTATGATCATTGTTTTTAAAATCTTTTAAAAATGTTTTGTTGTTTTTTCTTTTCTTTTCTTTTTTATTTTTGTAACCACAAATCTCTGTGGAAGATTGACACTGATGAATTTACTCTTCAATAGCAAATGCAGTTATGGAAAACAGAATAAAAAAATGACAAAAATATAGATTTTTTTTCCTATTTTCATGTTTAAGCCTTCACTCATTATTGATTTAAGCACCCTTCTGACAAAGTTTATGAATAAATCTGTCATTGCCTCCACATGAGAATTATTTCTGCAGTTTGAAAAGCCCATGAATATGTCTGTTGCTACTTTTATTCATGAAAGAAAAATGCAGAAAGGTGACTATTTAAATATATATTATATTTTAAAGAAAGTGTTCAATTCATCAATAAGATTTTCACACTCTGCAGCTAGTCAACCAATATAACTGTGTGAATAATTTTTAAAGAATTAAGCCAGTGAACATAATTCATCAGGCAGATGATGAGAAGAGTTCAAACACACACAAACACACAGGCATGCAGCATAGTGAGCTTCCTAAATATATTATGGTTAAATCATGGGCCCATCATATTGTCAGACACCATAACTTGGGGAAGATACTGAGTTTCTTCAAGTTTGATTAGAGAACTTGGTGACTATTTTAGGAAATGTATAATTCAGTATAAATTAGTTTGTCAGGATAGTTTTAAGCTTTTAAATGACTCAGATTTGTTTAGGAAAAATGTTAAATTTAATTTTGATTTAGATTTAACAAATATACAATGTTTTGGGGATTTATGATTCACTATTCACATCTTCAGTTCTACTAAAAGTATATGATGCAAATTTTCTGAAAGGTGGGAGCTTTTTTCTTCTTCACCTAGGTCAATATTTCCAGCCTATTATTTCCAAAAGCACATTTTTACTGGACTTTACTTTAGAGTGATTTGCATAAAGTATACATCTATTAATTAATTGACTTCAGGTAATTTTGGACCTCCTGGCATGGACATTTTTGAAAGAAATATCTTTTTTTCCTCTGAATGGAGTTTTACAAGATTTTTAACATACGTTTGGTATGTTAATCATTGTGTAGATTGTTAGGAAAAATAATAGTACAGATGCTCACTTACATAGTGAAACACTTATGGACATGATTTATGTCTCCCTATGACATTAGACTAGTGGGTAATGAACCACACAACAGATCACAAATAAAGGCAAGTGTTCAAATTTCAAATATAAGATATTTATATATTTATATTTTTATATTTAGGATAATATTTTAAACATAATGAATATATTTACTTTTCTCATATGTGCTTAAAGTTCCAATATACATAAAATAACTCATATTCATTCTGTTTTATTAGAAAACAGTGATTTTTTAAAACTGTGTCAATTAATTTACCTAATAGACTCACAGAAATTCAAGAGTACTACATTTGCAAACTAGAAGAATCAGGAAAGAATTTTAGAGTAGAGTATAATACACTAATGGCTGTTTAAAATATCTCATACCAACATTCTTCTCCAGAATCTGGCCCTCACTGAATTTTAACATTTCTTAATTCCAATGAAATCCATTTTAGTGTATGTCATTTAATTTTTGTTTTTATATATGCTAACCTTTTTTACTCAACCAAATTATAAGATTCTTAAAAGTAAAATCTGTGACTTACATAGTATTTCTTTTTCATTTTTCACAGTACTTAGCATAATGCATAACTTACAAATTGCTTAATGACTGCTTGGAAATATACTGGTGGTTGGCCTAAAAGTTACCTTAGGGATCATCTACTCATTCATAAAACATTTGAATGTTTATTGTTTTTAGTGTAGCATTAAGGAGTTGGATTCTGGAATTACAGATAATGGTTCTGTCATTTTCGATTGCATGACCTTGGGCAAATTTATAAATAACCTATTCCCTCCATTTCACATGCTCTAACATGGGGACAATTTAATACTTTAAAGAACCAATAAGAAGACTCATTATTCATACACTATGTGAGGCTGATAGAACTGAATATCTCTTACATGATAAAAAAAATAAAGTTACTCTTCTGTGACCAAGATGATGTGTGATGATGATGTCATGGACTGAGTATATATACACTAAATTGTCCTTTTTTTTTACTTTAAAGAAATTTACTATCTGAAAGGAGACCTAAAAAAAAAACCAAAAACACAAACAAACAACAACAACAAAAACACAAAACAGCACAATGTGATAAGCTATAATACAGGAATTTGAAAGTAAAATGGAAGCCTGAGAGAAGGATACATATTGTTACCTAGCGAAATCAGTATCTGCCTCTCATATTGAGGGTACATTAATGAGATTCTTAAAAAGACCTGCAATTTGGCAGGTGGAGGGACTGTTAGTCCTTCAACCAGAAAGGTGACAGTTGCCAAGTATGGAGTATGGAGAACATGAGATATTCTGAAATCCAATAAATTTAGTATCACAGGTGAATATTTTGAGAAAGGTTGTCTTGTGAAGTTAGATTGAGGTAGGTAGGGAACAAGAAAGTAAAAATCATAAGACCAGTAATAACAAGGATATGATTGTCATTGTTGGATCAGTTACTATTGTAAGGCACTATGCTAAGTACTAGGTATACATAAGTTATTTCATTCAATCTTTATAATAACCCAGCTAATAGATACTTTATTATTTTGATATTATAGAAGGGGAAACCACTGCCCATTAAAACTGAGTGATATACTCAAATTCATACTACTTTAAAATGATAGAACCATTTTGAACCTGAGCAATTTGGTTGACATACGAAGTATGGATTCACAAATAGAATAAAGTGTGTATACTACATAGTTTCTGAATAAATATTTTGCTGAAAATTTTGTTAATACCAAGTAAGTATTAGAAGTCATTAATTTGGACCTTAAATTTAAGCCTGTGTTCAGGCTGTTAGGTTGCTATCACTTTATGCAAAAATAAACCTTAAAAATGTAATAACAATATAATTAGTACTTGAAGATTATAGGAAGACTTAAGGTAGAAAGAAGAATACCTTTCCTCGTTTTTCATAGCATGGAATCACTAAAAACTAAACATAAAATATGAGTTTAAAAATTATAACGTGTGAAGAACTCTTTTAATTTTTATTAATCCTATCATTTTATAAACTTACTAGTGGCCCGGTACACAAAATTCGTGCACTTGGCAGGGGTGTGGGGGTGGGGTCCCCCAGCCTGGCCTGTGCCCTCTCACAGTGCAGGAGCCCCATGATCAATCACCCCAAAGAGGTAGGTCCCACCCAACCATCCAGGGCTCCTCGATGGATTGCCTCAAAGAGGTAGGCCAGAGCCGGTAGTCCCACTTCTGCAGCATTCATGGGGCCGCAGGAACCTGGCTGCAGCTGCACAAAGTAGCAGCCAGGACCCGCCCCTGTCACACACACACAGTGTCAAGCCCTACCCACCCTGGTGATGGATTGTGACAGCATGAGGGCATCACAGCATAAGGGTGTGATGACCACCTAGGCTATTATTAGTATAGATATGTGAATGCTTGCCATTTAATATTGAGTCAGGGGTTTTTCCTGAGTAGGATGCAAGGGTGGTTTCTTTCCTGGGTTCTTATCCAGGTGTATTTGAAGAATGAAGCCATGGACAAAAGGTGGTAGATGTAAA
This sequence comes from Murina feae, assembly GCA_004026665.1. Lineage (NCBI taxonomy): Eukaryota > Metazoa > Chordata > Mammalia > Chiroptera > Vespertilionidae > Murina > Murina feae. The sequence continues at coordinate 65,983 of PVJC01000851.1, read as the reverse complement.
AGGGTGGAAATTTATTGGAAGCAAGAACAGACTCCCATGTAGGGGGTAACCCACTAAGCCCCTTTTCCTAAGGTTTGTAAAGGCTGAAGTTCTTTGTTTCTTGATGTTGCCTTCTAATTGGTAGAATATCAACTTCAAAGCTCAAAACCCACATGATTTCCCCTCTTTCTCTCCTCCTTCAGGGGTAGAATTCTCTATCTCCTGTGAAAATCTGTTTTTCTCTTTCTCCCATTTGTCAGCATTTCTCTATCCTATGTGAAAGTTTGTTTCCTCTTTCTCCACATACCCCATGGCTTTCCTATCTTATGTGAATGGATACCTTCCTCTTCCCTTATCCTATGGCACCTCTTTTTTTCTCTCTGTGTGAATGTATGCCTTTTGGCAGCTCCAAGCCTCCACCTATGGGCTCCAAACCTTCCTCCCCCATGGACCCTTTTTATTTCTAAAACTCCCTAAACCTGCCTATATTACCCCCTAAAACTCCTTTCAATATCCATTTTCCTCAAGACATTTTCTATAAGGAGGCCAATGTTTTCTTCAGTTTCTCTTTAACTTGTTTCTTAGGTTAGTGAAATTAAATTTGATACTTTTATAATAATAGCTTAAGAAATACAATTACAATATTATGCATTGTTTCTGATTGTTAGTATTTCTATTTGCCTTTTTTTACAAGGAAACACATCTGGAATGATGTTCTCCAACTGTAAACAATTTAACAGACTTAAAAATTAGTGTCACTGGCAAACCTGCTTTCTTTGCCTTTGAAAAAATTGCATTGCTTGTATAATTTGTATGGTGAATATGCATACTTCCATACATAATACATTTATTTATTTATTTTATAAAATCGAAGGTAGAAATTGAATACCAAAAAAAAAGGAGTCTCTATCACTTATTTTGAGGCTCTGCTTGGCGGTGAGACTGCACTCTTCCTGCCCTCGCAGGCCTGTCTATCAGAAACCCAGCGAGGGGTTCATCTCCAGCAGCTGCAGTAGACCAGAGGCAGCCACATGCAGACATTAGGATGCATTCTTTCATTCATTCCTTCTCTGACTTCACACCAAATCTTGCATTGTCACTAATGTCAACTCCCAGTGCTTCCTCAGGGCTCTATCTGTCTGCCCTCCAGGGCGATGATTACTCCCCCATCAGTGCTGAGCTCCCTGGTTCATTACCTTCCCATCGAAGGCCTCCTTCTGTCAGGAGGTCTCCTCTAACAGTCATGTGAGGTTTTGCCTTCATCTATTCTTCGCAGGTAGCTTTAGGGCTCTGCTACTCCCTGATGTGGACAATTGAGGGTTAAGGCTGGAAACAGCCCACACAGACTTTGAGAGGGAAAGGTGGCATTTGTTTTCATACCTGCTAACATCCAGGTCTTCCTCGGGTCATGCCTGCCTCAGCGTGGTAGGCCTGTTAGGCCCACTGTTCTGCAGCACTAACCACAAGAAAAGAAGAGTTCTAAAATTTTTGAGATTTTCTCTTTTTTCTTCCTTTCCTTAACTCACATCTATAAATGTTTGAGATTTATAATAACAGTGGTAGGATGATTAAAAACAAAAACAGCAGGAGCACACTATACATTATCTCTTTCCTCTGTGTCTCTGGGTCTCAGTTATACTCAGATTTAGTATATTACTTGCAGGACCAGAGCTTCTGGGTAGGATAAGAAATTCTCCAATCAGAATCAAGCTTAAGAAATTTGCTGCAATTAAATTTTTTTGCAAAATTATTGAGATTGCCAAATTAATCTACAAATGACTTTAAAGGCTTTGGGGGAGGGGGGCGGAGCATAAACTGGCTTCACACCTGAATTCTATTGAAGGACCTAAGTGTCTTTTTATTTTTAAATAAAATGTTTAACTTAGTGGAACTGAGTTAGACACTAAGGCTGCAGGGTTATACTACCTGATACAGACTGGTTCTCGAAACCTCATATCCAATGAAGACAGTTCCAAGGGCATACAATTAAAAAATTGAAATCCAAGGGAATAAGAGCAATAATGAAGAAGAGTTCAGATCCATTGAGAAGAGCATGCTAGCAAAGCCTGGGAGTCAGGTGTCTTTCCAGAAGGGGTGACCACTCAGCTGCGTCTGAAAGCTTCCATGGGAATGAGCCAGGTAAAATCGAATGAAATCCTCAGTGAGGAGATTGTGTTCAAACTTCTCAATAGAATCCTCACAAATAGAAGTGAAACTACCTCTTTTCCTTTTGGAGTATTGCTTCTCCCTGAGGCAATTATACAAGCAAATTTTCCTGTGGAAGAAGAATCATCAGGGGGTTGGCTTGCAACTTGGCTGGACCTCAGTAAACCAGCATGGAGGAACCCTCTAAGGATGGGGAGGGAAAGATAACTGGGCCCTGGACTGTTACCAAATGACTGGCCCTGGGCTGTTACAAGATGACTGTTCCAGGGCAGCCACAGAGATGCTGAAGGAAGTGGCTGGGTTATCAGTGCTGTGAATAAATGGTGTCAGCCTTGACATTTTCTTGCTGGCAGAGACAGACCACCCTGAGGAAAAAGACACTGATCTTAGTTGTGTTTATGCAACTGGGAAGCGGTGTCTTGCCAGGTCTTGATAAATGTGTTTAGAAAGTGAAAGGGATACGGTTATTGTGCAGCTTCTGCTTATTGCAAAGGCAATGTTTCTCGCCTGTGTTTCAGAGTGGGTCCCAAATGATGCATATTTAATACACACACCACCAGGAAATTATCACTGTGGCCAAATGCCTCTTAAAGTATGCCTAGCGATGCCCCTCACACCTTCTTTATTCATTAGCCAGGCCAGGCTGTATCTGTTTATATAGGGTTTTAAGAAAGGCACCTTGTTCCCTGTAATAGCTGGTCACTGATGTATGAAATTCCTTTAAGTGAGATAAACTTTTTATTTTGCAAGCTGCAGCTGAGGCTCAAAATGCAAATAGCCCTATGGAGATAAAGCTTTTCATTTTAATGCTTGCCTGTAAGTTTAGTGAAATCTTATATTTTAAGAGCAAAAAATTTTAATACGTGTAGTGACTGTGGATTCTTGTATGGATATGAGAGAGGAAAAGAAAGGAAAGAGAGCAGCAGAGAGAGAGGGAGGGAGGGAGAGGGAAAGAGAGAGAGGGAGAGAGAAAGAAAGAGAGAGAGAGAGATACTAACCAAGTTAGAAGAGTAGAAAGGTGAAAGGTTAGGAAAGGTCTCTTGGGAGAAAAGACTAACACCTAATTATGACTTGAGAAGCCTTGAAGGTTTTTGAGTAAATGGAGTTGTTGGACAGATGCCCTGATGCCATTTTGCATATAAAGAGAGGTAATACATAAAAATACAAAAATAAATATATAAGAAACCTTCATGGCAATGGAGACAAATTCTATGGACAAATGAAGCTGTTGGCAGTGAGGGTACCTGTCCACATCATCACCACCATCCCGCCAATGAGAGGTCTTCAATATAATTTTTTTGGGGGGTATAATTGATAGTAATTTGGTGTCAGCAAAGTTTACAAAGAGGCAAGGTGAGATCATTGAGTTACAATAGTAATATGTAAGATGGGGACAATTCCAAAAGAAGCAGTCTGTCTCATTCCAAAGTGAAACTTCCCATTCTAGCTGGTTTGGCTCAGTGGATAGAGTGTTGGCCTGTGGACCAAAGGGTCTCAGGTTTGATACCCATCAAGGGCATGTACCTTGGTTGCAAGCTCCTCCCCAGCCCGGGCTCTGGTCAAGGCACGTGCAGGGGGCAACCCATTCATGTGTTTCTCTCACATTGGTGTTTCTCTTTGTCTTTCCCTCTCTCCTCCACTCTCTCTAAATATTAATGGAAAAATATACTTGAGTGAGGATTTAAAAAAAAAAAAAAAAGGAAACTTGCCAAAAGCTAGCCTTGTGAACCATTTTGTTTGACATCATTAAATGAGTGGCCATAGAATCTGAGGTATCAAGAAAATTCTGTGGCTTGAGAGTCAGGCAAAACTCAATTTAAACCTCTACTTATTATGTGTGTGACCTTGAACCTGCTTGCTGAATGATCTAGTTTTCAGTTTTCTTACCTTTAACATAGATATAATATGATCTGGATCATGAGAATGTTTATTGTAATAATATCTAAAGCATTTAGCACAGGATGAAATAGATCTAATTTAATTGTTGTTATCATCATCATCATCATCATCATCATCATCATCACCATCCTTATCAGACAAAAAACAATCATTAGAAAAGGTCCATGGACTTCCAGCAGTGCCTCTGCTGTGTTCCGCCAAGTAGAGCACAGCCAAGTAATAACTGGTGGTTTTATTGGAAGAGTGAATGTTGAAGCTCTGCTCTCCTGGGAGCTGACAGAATGAAGGAGGCAGCTGATGGATGTTTCTCTCTCATCCATATTTCTGTCTCTCTATCCTCCTCCTCTCCCTCCCTCCCTTTCTAAAATAAATAAAAACATACTTTTAAAAATAAAACAATTAATTATAAGTTTGTACTTTTGAGTCAGATGGGCTGATTCAAGACCTGATACCACCTGCCTAAATGATTTAACTTTTCTATGCTTCACCTTTTTTTAATATAAAGATGTTTAATAATAGTACCTACCTTGTGGAATTTTATAAAGATTAAGTGAGGTAATATCTAAACTTGGCATAGCCTAAGCATAGTAAAGGTTCATTATTAATACTGCTGGGCTGTGTCCTGTTTCCTCTTAAGAATACACAGAAAATAATTGCAGTGAAAGATTAAACGTGTCCAGTAGCAAAGACGCTACTGCCAGGAAGATCTGTGTTCATTGATGGTGGTGGTTTACAGTTTCCAAGTTTCAGTTTCCTGATCTGTGAAATGAGCATACTGACAAATAATATCTGCTTTGGGATATGGAAAGTGAAGGAACCTGTCAGGGAGCAAAGAAATGGGACAAGAATGGGAGTGAAAGGCAACCAATGAATGGAGAATTGTCACCTAGTTACCACTATGGGAAGCTAAAGCTTAACCCTGCTGGGGGAATTGTGGAGGTTTGTGTAAAATGGACTCAAAGGATGGGCAAGACAGCAGATACAGGTACCTGAACTCCTGTAAGCCATTGTTTGAGGGCTGTTCAGGAGTCATTAATGTATTGCCCTTGTGTAGCCTGTCAAGCAGGTAACAGAGTTGGCTCCAGAAGCATGACAAAGCCCCTAGGCACTGAAAAGCAGGTGGAGTTGTTGGAAGTTGGGCATAGCACAGTGCCCTGATGCCAGCAGAGTGGGGATTTGGGTGAGTAACATCTGCCATGTATAGTCTTTCTTCCTCTCTTCCCGCGGGATGGCAAATACACGTGATAAATCATATCGTGAATTATTAATTTATCTGCAGATTTTTGTCCAGTTTTAGAGAATACTTCATTTATAAACATGTGAGTTTTGTTGTTGTTGTTGTTGTGTGTTTTTTAGTTGATCCCCTAAAATCTTACCTCTTTCACATTAGAGTGAGAGAATGATTTCAGGGTTCTAATACCAGGGTATTTAAATAAAGCAGTGAGTTCTATTGGCTCCAGAATTAAAAACAAAACAAAACAATGGAATCAAAATTCTTTCTCTCTGATCACTTTATAAAATAATTCGACCTGCTGTGTGTACTTTTTTTGTTTGTTTTTCTGGCTACTGAGTACCATATTGGTATTTGCTTCTTTTTTTAAAAAATTTTGTTTTATTGCTTAAAGTATTACAGAGTGTTAAATAAGTCTCCATTTTCCCCCCTTGACCTTCCCCCCTCCTCCTCTACCCTCCAGTGCTTTGTGTCCATTGATTATGCTTGATTTCTTACAGGTATTTTTACAGTATTTTAGGAACTTTTAATTGTTGGTTGGGAAGTTAGACCACAGGAGAGATAAGTCTTTGTTTTAATACTGAAATTTGTAAAATATTACTTCTCATACAGCATAATTTACAAACATTGGACTACAGTGAAGAAGTCTGGGAATAAGTGTAAATGTGTTAATAATAGGAAATAAACAGCTGCTGATTAAGACTGAAATAGGCATAAAACCCATATGCAAACACATTCCAGATCAAAAGCAATGATTCTCATAAATTTAACATTTTTTAACATTAAATTTTAAAGTTTGAATTTTTATTTTAAAGAGGTGATCAGCAAAATATGTCCCATGAACTAAATCCTTTCTCCTGCTCATTTTTGTGAAGCCATAAAGTCTTACTGAAACACATTTATAGCCATTCCTTTATGTGTTGTCCATGATGCTACAATGGCAGAATTAAAGAGTTGTGATAGAGACTGCAAGTTGAATATAGGTACAATCTTGCCCTTTGCTGAGCTCTGTTGAGGGAGAATATTTTAGGAAGGACTATGCTGACTAGTACACACCCATGTTTCTTCTTTCCAAACACTGTGCTCTCAATAGTTCTGGTCACCAAATGTGTGTTGTTGTTTGTTTTCCCCCCTCACGCCCAGCAATCCTCCCATACAGCTGAGTGTCCTAAATTTAACTTTGTTCTGACATTAGACCTGGATATAGCATCAGATCCCACAGGTTAAGGGCTCGGTAACCCCACTCTGCCTCCATGTCAGACGCCAATCCAAAGTACAGGTTGTCACTTGGGTTTCTGACTGGCTATAAATGGGAGAGTCCTCTGACCCTCTCCTGGGGTAATTTGCTAGAATAACACATAGAACTTAGAAAAAAACAGTTTACTTACTAAATTATTGGTTTACCACTCATGAATAGGCAGACAGAATAGATACATAGGATGAAGTATGTGAGAAGGGGGTGGGGTGTTCATGTCCTCTGGGTATCACAGCCTCTCATCATCTCCAGATGATCACCAACCTGGAAGCTGTCTGAACCCCATAGATCAGGGATTTTTATAGAGGTTTCATTATGTAGGCAATAATTATTGAAATTATATACAATTATCTTAAGGTAAACAACTTTTGTCACCCTTAATATGTTAAATCTGGGGGTTCCCAAAAGTATGTGGGCTGAGAAATGAGACAAAGAAATAGACCAACGGTTTCCTAATATAGACACCATTCTATATGTTTGTTTAAGTTGTGCTAAAATATTCTGACTAAAAATGGCAAAGGGCTCTGAGTAAATTTTTGACTTCTAGAACTATATGTGTATGGTTGTCTCATGACAATCTATTCTTAAGAGGCCATAGCATTAAGAAAAAAAAGGTCTGTGGTGGAAGCTGGTGACATTTTCCACTGAGTTAATAGTGGTGAAGCACTTGGTAGACAATACAAATGTTATATTTGTGCTAGTGTAATTGTGCTTGGAGGGTCACAGATACTTAACCACACAGGATGGCACAGAAGAGGTTCTGTTAGCAAAGTAACCATCTGTAAAAGAATTGACAGTAGAAATGTAGAAAATTCTAGTTGCAAATGGTCAGATTATTACATCTTTATTTCTGTTTTTCTCTCCTATTTTTTATTACACTTACTGGGGGTGACATTGGTTATTAGAATTATATAGGTTTTGGATGTATAATTCTGTAATACATCATCATTTAATGAGAAAATTTACATTAGTAATGGACATCAAATGCAATAATTTCAAATATTTGGTTCAGTGAATGTTTTAATATGTATATACACATTTTACTAGATGCAAGGTCAAGATGTATGATACTTCCAGCACCTAAAAGGGATGCTTATACTCCTTTCTATGTCAATGTTCCCTAAAGGAACCATTGTTTTAACTTCAATTGCTATAAGTTGTTTATGCCTGTTCTTAAAATTCATATATATTAAGACAGATTTTATATAAGCTTTTGTCTGGCTTATTTTGTTCCACATAATGCTTGTAAGTGGCAGAAATTGCATCTGTGTTTTTTTGTATTGCAGGTTATTCTTTTAAAAATTATTGTATGATATAAAATTAATATATACCTCAATTTATCCATTCTACTATTTGTGAATATTTTATTGCTTTAGAATCAGCAGTGATTTATTTAACCAATTTTCTCTTAAATTTAATTTGTTGCAAAATGTTAGTATTGTAAATTGCATGTAATGAATGTCTTTACACATAAATCTCTGCCCATATTTCACATTTGTCAGTAAGAACAGATTAATTAGGAATTTCTCTGTGAAAGATCTACTAGGTTCTTTTTTAATGATAATTTGAGTTCTATAATATTATCTACTTCTACCTTTAATTTGGTTGATTCATTTATACCATAGCACTACCAGGAAAGATGATAGGTTCATTTTTTTATTTGTCTGAAACTCTTTGGAAGCGAATCCTATGAATTAGATTTTTAAAAAATAGTTGAAGTTTAAAACTCCAAATATTATGAAAGAAAAAATAATGATAATCTCTCTTTTAAATATTATCTTTCTAAAAATATTTTATCTACCTTTTTTCTTAAATGGAGTTTAATGGATAAATACAACTCCTTTCATGACTCAGGTCATCATTATGAAAATCAATTAGCGGTCTTTAGTTCATATTCTTGGGAGACAGCCAGCACTGTGAGAGCATTTTTTTTCTATGGCTGATAGTCAGGGAATCTTGGAAAAACAACCTTTATGGAATCTCCTGTCTTTCTTTTCTGTGAAATGGAGATAATAATACCTACCACAAACAGATGATATGTGGATTAGCAGTACTTGTGATACCTATGAAATACTTAAAATCATGGCAGATGGCAGACTACTTACAGATTTCTAGTAGATTTTGCACTAGAAAACTATAAAAAGTATGGGCTGTTTTACACTGCAATAAATAATGTATTTACTTTATCATAACTTTAAATGATATGTTAATATGTGGGTATAAACATGTATATTTATGTCTATACCTATAGATAATATTAAATATATATAATATGTATGTGTGTTTGGTAATAACCAATAGCAAATTACCACATTTGCTGTTGGTAATAATATCTCCTGGATGCCAGCAGTCTCTCCTGAAAGTTTGAAAACTAAAGTCCCCTTAGCAGTATTGTGTTTAGAATAAGAGTAAATAAAAAGTCATTAAATGATGACATGAGAATAAGACCTCTGAGTAAAGTCATTAGACTCTAATGAAAGTCATTAAGCTTTAAATGATGCACACTTTAGTAGTTAAGGGTCATTTTACTTCACTTCTTTATACTACTGGTGAGAATATTGAGTGAGTAAGGTTGTAAGATAGCTGGGTTCCAAATGAATGCTATTACACTGTAAATATTATGGTATCTAAGAATTTGTTTATTTTATTTGGGTATTTACTTTTTAGCTCCTGGAACATCAGTACCTAAGAAATTAAGGATAATAATTTATTCAAAAGTTTTCTACAGATTTCAGAGCACTATTTTCAGAATGTTTTAACTCTTCATTTATTTCTTCTTTTGCCACAAGATTTAAACCAGATAGTGATCATTATCAGTTAATACAAAATTTTTAACTAAAATTTCCACTAATATTAAATTAAGAATACTCAAGGGAAAGCAATGGGACCATCCAAGCAGCAGAAGGAGAAGAAATGAATGGGAAATCAAGGTGACCCTATGCCCTCTTTTAGTTCTCAGTGTGAGGTCCTCCTACAGAGCAGTGTTTAGCTGGGGCCCTGTGTGAATGGCCAAGACAGAAATCACTAGCCATTTGTAACCCAGCACTGGGGAAGCAGGACTGGCTACATAACTTGTGGAGTCCAGTGAAAGATGAAAGTGAGGGGTCTCTTGTTCAAAATTAATAGATACCTCAAAATAGTGACAACAGAGCATGAACTCAAGCATGGTTGTCCATAAAGCTGGCCTGTGAGGAAGCACTTCCTTACAGTAAGTGGTCCTGAGGGTGACTAAACCAGTGTAAGAGGTGAGCTCTTCATCCCTTAGCTGTTTTCTCCTAAATTAGATTTTGCTCAAAGGAAAGGGGAAGAACTATTCTTTATTGATCTTAACTACATATCCATAGAATTCTTTTTTTTAAATTTTGTTTTATTACTTTAAGTATTACAAAGAGAGTTAAATAATTTTCCATTTTTTCCCCTTGACCTTCCCCCGTCCTCCCCTATCATATCCACAGAATTCTTGCATCTTATTTAATTCTCATAGTACTATTAATTCTGCTAGGCAAATGTGGTCACATTTTTATATATGTCCAATAGAGAGTCAGGATATTTAATTTGTCAAGGTCCTAAGAGTTTCGCACTCTGGATCTTTGGCTTCCTTCACCACACACCCTTCTCTTCTCAAGCATCTGCTGAGCTGGTCTTTCATTGACAAATACGTGCACCTCTTAGGAAATGCACTGGGTTGTTGGGAAGCAGAGTGAGGCTTGGACAACACTGGAAGGTTCTTTTCATCTCTGGGCTTAGGTGATTTTCAAATACAGAACTCAAAACAAGTCAGTGCAGACTCTATGTTACAGTATTCTGAAGTTTTTCTTTAAATAGGTCACATAGGTAATTATTTAGCAAAGATCTAGTTAGTGATTCACACCCGAAGCCCATTAGCAGCCCAGACTTTGTGTCCATAAAAATAAAGTAATATCTATTTATTATTTTCTAAAGGGCCCCTGAGATTTCTCATCCATTTCTCTAAAAGACTCTTAAATTCCCTCAACGAGTTAGAAAACTCACTTTTGAAATTATGTAGGAAGCTATGTAAAGCTAAATCATTTTTCTTTCTTCTTTTTGGATAGATATAAATACCTGAGTTTATATAATGCTAAAGGATGTCCCTACAAAATGTTTTTAAGAGGACTAAGTTAAACAACACTCAGTATTACAAAAAATTAAATTTTAAATGAAAATAATTGTGAATAGAGGAGAAATGAAACTATTCTATTCTTTTTCTATTTCTGGTCTATACATATGATAGATCCAGTAAACTGCTAAATTTATCTAAAAATGCTGAAGGACACATTCTAAGTTACTTGGTAAGAAAAAAATGTAATAGAAAGTGTGCATCTCTGTCAAGTGAAATCAAATGAAATAACAAGATACACTTTCACTAAGTCTTTGTACTCCAAATAAGTATTTTTTAAAATTAGCTACATTTTTTAGCACTATATGGAAATATTATTTGATTGAAAATAAGATAAGACCTTGATTGAAATTTAACTTATTTTTTATTTTGCTCAGGATACAATAGATAAGATGAACTACAATAAGTTTAGTTGTTGGGAGTCTTTGTTTGGTATAAATAATCTGCTTTATTTATTTAGCTTTCATAAAAATCCTAAATTGCTTTCAAGTCCACTTAAAGTTTATAGATTCCGCTCTGACTGGTTTGGCTCAGTGGATAGAGCATTGGCCTGCTGACTCAAGGGTCCCAGGTTGGATTCCAGTCAAGGGCATGTACCTTGGTTGCAGGCACATCCCCGGTGGAGTGTGCAGGAGGCAGCTGATTGATGTTTCTCTCTCATCGATGTTTCTAGCTCTCTATCCCTCTCCCTTCCTCTCTGTAAAAAATCAATAAAATATATTTTAAAATAGTTGATAGATTCCTTTGGAGAAGATGTCTTTGTAATGGCTTCCGGATGGCAAATTCTCTCAGAGCTCTTGCAAAGTGAGAGAAAGTAACTGCAATAAACTTTCAGAAAAAAAAAATGTACTAGAAAACACTCACCTTGATTTTTACAAAAGACTGTCACTTTCTGAATGAGACGAATCAGCTGAAAAGAAATAGCATCTTTCTAAGTATGAATGGATGGTTTTAAAAATTGATATGTTTGTTTGTTTTCAGTTTATTTTCGCTTCTTGTCCACATGATCTTAACTTCTACTCTGAAAGAAGTAGTAGAGATATAACAATCTAATAAACAACAGGATATTAAAATATTACGGATAAGCCATTATATTCATTCACTTAACAAATATATATATTTACTTAATTATTTATTTTAATACTGAGGATATTTTTTAGAGAGAGTGGGAGAAGGGCATAAAAAGAGAAGGAGGAAGGGAGGGGGAGAAAGAAACATGGATGTTTCCCCATCTGATCACTGACATGTACTTGTGTTTCTTTTCTATGTCCTCTAGTGTGGATAGTTTTGGAGTCCAGGGAAACAGATTGTGTCTCCAATGTCAGCACTTTTGTAAAATGTGGCTTTGGGGAAATAACTGAATCCTGCTGTCTGTGAAATGGGTGTCAACATCTCTTTAGATAGATCTCTTGAGAAAATGGTGCAAAGAAGTGAGACCATGTGAGATGGTTTATACTTCTTGAGGAATAGAATGCATCCGTTGGAAATACAAGAATGCTGTTTCTGAAATTCATGCAAGGCCCCTTTCTCACTCATGGTTCCTTTTTTACTTAGGTATTCATTTACTTCCTGTGATTTATGGACAGTAGGTAGGCTTTTGTACAATATCAGTGAACCTATCACCATTTTTTTTTAGTTTCATTAATTTTTTAGAGAGAGCAGAAGGGAGATAGAGAGGTAGAAACAATGATGAGAGAGAAACATCATCCATTGGCTGCCTCCTGAATACCCCATTTTGGAAATGGAGCCTGCAACCTGGGCATGTGCCCTGACCAGGAATCAAACCAGTGACTTCTTGGTTTCTGGATTGATACTCAACTGCTGAGCCACACCAGCTGGACTTGAAATTCTCAATGGGCAATCCACCTTGCTGCCTCTCTTGACCACTTCTATTAGGACATTTGCTGCTCTCACTGGGTGAGACTTCTGTTCTGCAAGTTAGTGTTGATTTTGATCTTTTTTAGTCTATTGAGCTTGTTAGAGTGTTGTATATTAAGGAAATGTATATCAGTCTTCAATGATCTCTTCCTTAGAATGAGGCATTACAGGTTCCTAACACCTTTCCCTCTGTCTCTATCTGGCACCCTGCCCTCCCTATCCTTCACTTTCAACCCAACATGCTTTTTTAAAAAAATAAATCTTTATTTTTCATATCATTACAGATGATCCTTTTTTTGCCTTTTTAACCCCCATTGCTCCCCTCCACCTGGTTCCCACCCCCTCATGCCCTTACCCCTGCCACTGTCTTTATCCATAGGTATAATATTTTTGTCCAGTCTCTTCCCACACCTCTCACACTCCCTTCCCCCTGAGAATTGTCAGTCCATTCCCTTTCTATGTCCCTACTATTATATTCACCAGTTTATTCTGGTCATCAGATTTTTTTATTGACTTAATTGTTAGATTCACTTGTTGATAGATATGTATTTGTTTTCACTTTGTTGTTCATAATTTTTATCTTTACCTTTTTCTTCTTCTTCCTCTTCTTAAAGAATGCCCTTCAGCATTTCAAATAATTCTGGTTTGGTGGTGATGAACTCCTTCAGCTTTTTCTTCTCTGTGAAGCTCTTTATCTGACCATCAATTTTACAAGATAGCTTTGCTAGATAGAATAATCTTGGTTGTAGGTTCTTGGTATTCATCACTTTGAATATTTATTCCCATTCCCTTCTGGTCTGCATGATTTCTGTTGATAAATCAGCTGACAGTCATATAGGTACTCCCTTTTAGGTAACTAACTTTTTTTCTCTTGCTGCTTTTAATATTCTCTTTTTGTCTTTTGCCCTTGGCATTTTAATTATGATGTGTCTTGGTGTGGTCCTCTTTGGATTCCTTTTGTTTGGAATTCTCTGTGCTTCCTGGACTTGAAAGTCCATTTCTTTCACCAGATAGGGGAAGTTTTATGTCATTATTTCTTCAAATAGGCTTTCAATATTTTGCTTTCTCTCTTCTTCTGGCACCCCTATAATTCTGATGTTGGTATACTTGAAGTTGTCCCAGCCAACATGCTTTGAAATACATCTTTTTTTCAAGGCTCACATGGATTGAGTTGTCTGTGATCTGTAGTTCCATGTTGCATTAGCTTCTGATACCATCGGCTTTTATTTGCTTCAGCAAGAGATATATGGAATGGGTTATCTTTGATGTGCTGCTAGTTACATTAAAAAAGGAGAAAAAAATAAGAAAAGAGACTGAAGAACAAAATGGAACAAGAGCCTCTGACAATGTGAATGTGCTTGTACAACCTTTTTTTGTTTGTTGACAAGTTTAAATGAAAATCTCAAGCTGCTTTTCTGAGTAAATATCCATGTCTCTGATTTCAGTCTTCACATGGCCTGTTTGGTTTCTCTTGACCCTTATCACTTGGTATATGACTTATCTATCCCACATTTCCCCAAGTATAGTAAGCATGGAAAATGAATGACTTTAACAATCATGGATTATAGTAGGTGGATCAATCCCAGTACAATTGATCACGAGAATCCAACTTCATCAGCCTTCTAACTACCACCTCTTTCCTCTCAACCTCCCCTCCCCTTTCAATAAGAAGCCAATCATAAAGCGACAGCCTTCCTTTGACTTTCTTCTTTAAAAATTTTACTTCCCCAGTTGAATATATTAGGGGGACTAATCATCCTGGTTGGCCAGAGAATTTCCCAGACTTACCATGAATAGTCCCATGTCCTGGATACACAGAGGTGGTTGTACAACCTACTTCTGATTCATCAGCAGGAGAACATGAAGTGAATGTTATGTCATACTGGGCTGCATTCAGTGTTTTTAAAAATATTTTTAAAATTGATTTCAGAGAGAGGAAGGGAGAGGGAAAGAGGAATGGAAACATCAGTGATAAAAGAGAATCATTGCTCAGCTGCCTCCTGCATGTCCCTTACTGGGGACTGAGCCTGCAACTCAGGCATGTGCCCTGATGGAGAATCTAACCATGACCTACTGGTTCATAGGTCACACTCAATCACTGAACCAAGCTTGCCTGGATGCATTTAGTTTTTTAATTGAACTCAAGGTTGTGTCTTCCACCAGGTAGATAAACCACAGTCCATTAGTCAAATTCAGCCTGGGGTCTGTTTTTGTACAGCAATGACTTAAAAATATTTCTTATATTATTGAAGAGTTGTTAAAAAATGTGATAGACTGCATATGGCCTACAGAGCCACAAAAATTTACTCTGTGACCCTTCACAGAAAAAAGTTTGCTGAACCACAGAACAAGCATGTCTTCCCTTGTTGTGCAACAACAGGGTTTGGGATGTTCAACCCAAGTCCATTTTTCTAATGAGATGCAGGAAGAATATAGTGACCTTTGATTATTGAAATCAGATCCCATATATGACTCTCATCAGTCCTTTAATTATTAATATTTTCAGTATTCTGAAGGGAAAGATAAGCAAGGTATGAACACAAATGATACAGAATTTTGTTAAAAATAAAAATGTTGCTTTTAATTAAACTTAACAATAGTGACTGAATATAAGGAGCTAATAGCTTTCTAGTACATATTGTCGATGATTTCCCTGTATCCATCTGCTATAATTGATTAGCTTAAACAAGTAAGTCTTTCCTGGTCCAGGGATAACTTGTGTCCTAAATTGGCCAAGAGCAAAGGAAAGGACTTACCTTCCATGGACATTAAGTAAAGGTATATATGCCTAATAAATTGAGGGATATTCTCTGTTTGCCTGTGAAATAGTTTTTCTTCCTTCCTTCCTTGTTTCTTTTCTTTGTTCAGATGAAGGAGGAAAATTTTGAAATCTTAGAAGCTATAATTTGTTGAGAGAGCTGACTTTCTGTTGCAGCTGGTGATGGGTCATATACAGTGTGATTTATATTCTTAAGTTTAGAATCATCCTTATTGGATCACATTATCGTTTTATTACCTCCTTACATTGGGAAAGGGTAATTAACTTTTTGATAATTAAAATCTAAGGACTTTCCTGTGTAGCTTTCCCCTTATTAAGATAGCTGTCAGAATACCGAGAAATGAAAATATTTGGCTGTGATACCTGCTTCATTTCATCTTACATTCTTTTCAGTAGAATATTTTAAAAATCATATACAAATCTCAAATGTTTCCACTTGTTATATTTTGAGACTAATAGCATTCTTTTTATTTGAATGAGAATATTTTAGACAATAGAATTATGAATATGGATTTTGTTTATTGTTCTTTGAAATATAGCCTATCTCCATTTCCTGTAGAATGTCCTTTCCTGATGCTTAAAAGTGGCCTTGTTTTTGACAATTCTCAGCATCAAGACTACCCATGTGTGAGCGTGACCTGTTTTTCTCCTTCTATACATCCTCTAGGTCAAACTTTTTCTTTAGGGTTGAAAATTATATCAAATCTAGCTTAATATAAAGACTATTAACTAGTGGTCAGCTGATTCCTTATAAATTCATTAATGGCTTTTAAGAACTGTCTTAAAAATATAGAGTGTCCCCCAAGAATGTATGCACACACTTTGAATAGTCATAAAGGCAGTGTTCATTAAAATACACTTAGTTTTCAAAATTGAGCTATCAGCTGTCAAAGTGTATATGCAATTTGGGGGGACACCCTGTAAATGCACTGAACAGATAGAAGAGCATTGAGCTTTGATAACATTCTGGAGGGGAGCCTTGCTAAATGATAATACAAAACATCTATGCATTCACTCTATAGACAGACAAACTGAGGCACCAGTGGTTATGGGAAAGGTTATGATCAGGTAACTATTTAGAAAGCTAGTGTCAGGACCAAAATGAAGGACGCCTGGCTTCCAGTCCAAGGCTCTTGCCACTTGATGAAAACCTTTGTCTGGGTGTGTGTGAATGTGTGTATGCATGTGTGTGTGAAGGGGGATGGTAAAACAGTCCTCAGACATGTTCTTGCCCCAACTCAACTTGACTCTCTCTGTAGGGTAGGCTTTCCAGAAATGTGATTGATTTTCCCAAGTGGCTTGGGAAACTTGTCTTGTTCTTCCATGTGCCCAACCCTGGCAGAGTTGGGCCTATATTATAGTGAATATATTAACAGAGGATGTCATAACTTTGAATATTTAAATTTCAAACTATGAAGTTTAGCTTGAAAATTAACTATCATCTAAGTTGCCATCTGTGGATACGTTGAAACTGGTGCCAGTCTAATTAGCAATCAGGAATATGATAATTGCTTTTGGCATATGAATGTGGAAAACTTCTCTGTAGTAAAATTATGCCAAGTTGTGCATTTCTGAGTTTTTATTTCTTTCAAATTGACAGTGTTAATATTCTAATACTACATTACTTGGCAGTATGTTTCAGCATTTTAAAAAGATTTTGTTTTCATTTTTGAACAAAATAATATCTATCATCTATCATCTATCATCTATCATCATCATCATCATCATCATCATCATCATCATCATCATTGTCATCATCATATAGCGGTCTCCTTAAGTCTAGAACAGGGTTTCTCAACCTGGATACTAATAACATTTTGGAACAGATGATTTTTGTTGTACAGAACTGAGCTGTACAGTTAAGGATGTTTAACAGCATCTCTTGCCAATACCCACTAGCTGCTAGAATCTGTTTCCCATAATCACAACCTTAAAAATGTCTTTAAACTTTGTGCTGGGATAGGAACACAGGTATTAGGGGATTTATTCCATAAACTGATTTCTCAAACATAAGAGAACACATGATAATGCTTCTGAAAAAAAGGATTCCTAAAGTTAACAGAAATATTTTAGGGCTCAGTTCATGTGCTGGCCAGGACATGGAAATGTCCCAAATATCTTTTGACCTCCCACATAGCAATTCTCAGCTATTTGCCTATAAAAAAGCTCCTCTTTGGAGAACAGTTTCATCTTTTCTTTGTGTCATCTTGTTGGAGGAACAATAAAATGCAATTATTTTTTGCCATGATTTGTGAAGTAGCAAATGGAGTTGACATTTGTTCAGCAAATTCTGAAGACAGTCCATGTTTATTTTAACCCCTTTGGAACTAAAGTCATTGCCAATTTTGTCTTTTGACTTCTGTTGGTCTCTTGTTATAGCTTTGTGATAGTCTAAGCATGGTTGGCTTAAGAAACTAAAAGGAGAGAGATAAGGGGAAAGATCAGATATGGCAAAACAGCTCTGTCTGGTTTGGCTCAGTGGATAGAGTGTCAGCCTGTGGAATGAAAGGTCCCAGGTTTGATTCCAGACTTGGGCACATGCCTGGGTTGAGGACTCGATCCCCATTAGGGGGCTTGCAGGAGGCAGCCAATCAATGATTCTCTCTCATCATTGATGTTCTCTCTTTCTCTCTCTCTCTCTCTCTCTCTCTCTCTCTCTCTCTCTCTCTCTCTCTCTCTCTCTCTTCCTCTCTGAAATCATTTAAAAAAAAGAAAAGGCTGAACAGAAGCAGTGTTTGCCCCAGCATTTTAATGAGAGATTAGGATATTTAAACAACCAGTGTTTTTATGGCAAGCTATTCAATTATTAATTTAACTCTAGTTACTGAACCTCTGTATTGTGTGAGATGTTTTTCCAGGTAGGGAGGATAGGGATATGCATATGATATGTAATTTCTCTACTCTAATAGAGTGACTAGAGAATAAAGAACTAAAATAATGTATGGGCAAGGTTATTCCTGAGAGTGGAAATTGCTCTGAAGAGTGTAAGAGAAGCACCATGATAAAGAGGGGAACAAGTGATGTCCCTTCAGGGGATCCCAAAACAACATTTAAAGTGTGTTCTGAATAGGAAGGAGCCAGCCCTGCAAGTGCTGGGACAGGCAAAGGGGACCGGAATATGCTGCTCCAAAATATACCACTTTGAAATGAGGATACTTCTGAGTCGAAGGCAATTGAGAAATAGCAAAAAAGGGAGAAGCCCCCCTCCTTTTCTTTGTGCATAAAAGCAGGACACCAACTCGCCTTTATAAAGGTGATGTAAATTTCCATTTGTCAAGGTGTTTTCCTGTTTCTTATCAGGAGAGAGGAAAGCCTCTTAATCTTTGGAGAAGAACCTTAGACTAATCATAGGGGACAGCACCAGTCATCTCTGTATAATGCGCCGCACTAAGCAATCCTAATCTACCAGACATTTCCCAGTCAGCTTCTCACAATTCACCTTCCTGGGAGCCCACACTCTTTCTTTAACTTTGTCAAGTCACTTTTACAAAATGTATTGCCTTTCGTTAAAGTGATACGTAAGCTTTTGCTTCTAACCACTGCTTCAAGTTTTAATTTCTTTCCTGTGAGGCCTCTCTGTATATAAAGTTAAAAATATCAGTTACATATGTGGGCTTTTTTCTGCCTGGCCAGTATGCTCAGTGGTTGAGCATCAACCTATGAACCAGGGGGTCATAGTTCCATTTCGAGTCAGGTCACATGCCAAGGTTGTAGGCTCTATCCCCAGGGAGGGGTATGCAGGAGGCAACTCATCGATGATTTTCTTTCATCATTGAAGTTTCTATCTCTCTCTCCTCCCTTCCTCTCTGAAATTAATAAAAATGTATTAAAATATTTGCGTGCCTTTTCCCCCTTAAATTGTAGTTTGTTTGTTTAACTCTCAGTTTCTAAATACAGAACTTAAGAGTGTAGATGAAAAATTGTTTCTCCCTTACAATAGGGGAACATTTCTAAGAGAGAAAAATAGTGAGTTCAAAGTCTCTGAATCAAGGGCTACCCTGACATGTTTGAAAAGAAATTTCAGTAAATGGGGTTTGCAATGTAGGAAGGGATCAGATTATGGGTGACTTTATAATCTATGGAAAGAAATTTGGGTACATATGTATGTCTGTATTTATCTAAAGGGTATGGCAAAAGTATCTTTACAGTTATTTATATGGAAAATAATAAAATAATTAATAATACAAGAATAAACTGTCTTGCATATTCATAACTGTAAACATACTTTTGCTTCAACTTGTATATGTGACAAGAAACTATTAGAGAAGTAGGGAAGTAACATAAGACAAATTTTTATTTATTTATTTTAAGATCTCACTGCTCTGGAAAGAATGATGATAGGAGATGAAATGACATGAAGCTAGAGGATTCTGGGAAGATGACAACAGTGTGAGAACAGGGTTTCCAGTCTCTTCAAATTGCCTAATAAAAAAAGGTAGAGCCCTGACCAGTTTGGCTCTGTGGATAGAGCGTTGGCCTGCGGACTCAAGGGTCCCAGGTTCGATTCTGGTCAGGGGCATGTACCATGGTTGTGGGCACATCCCCAGTGGGGAACCTGCAGGAGGCAGCTGATCAATGTTTCTCACTCATCAATGTTTCTAACTCTCTATCCTTCTCCTTTCCTCTCTGTAAAAATATCAATAATATATATTTTAAAAAAGGTAGAGTGACTAGATACCAAAACAAAACAGAAAAAATGAGAACAATATTTAAAACAAAATTAGATGACAAGTTACCCCCAAGCACCTCCAAATGTAAAGGAGTAAAGACAACCTGCATATCCACTGGTAGCATGTGTTTGCAGAAGGGAGTGGAGGGAAGCAACAAGGTAGGTTGATTTTAGAACAGTAGCTTTAGGTGAAGGGGTTTGCTCTCTGTCCTACTGGATGAGTACAAGGGTCTGCAATGAAAATGGCTGGAGAGGCTAGAATATTCTAGTCCCTCTCAGTTGACTTGTTAGGTTCCTTCCTAAGATGGCTCTACACTGAGGAGAAACTATTCTAGGAGTGGAACTTAAGGCCAACAGAGATGAAGGCAGGAAACAGTTTAAACCAAAATGATGGAGAGGAGCAGAGCTGGGGCATCTCAGAAAGCAAAGTCACGGTGTTCTTTAATCCTGTGCACTTAAAACTGATGGCAGAGGTCTGTAAAGCTGAAGAAGCTTTTTTCATTTCTGCCTCTTTTAAAAAGTTCTCAAAAGCTAATTTTAAATAGAATTATTTGTGCAGATAGAAAATGTGGAGAGAATATAGGTAATAATGATGCAATCAATGACAGAGGTGAGTTTTCAATATATAGCGGTCAAATGAGTCTATAGACCAAATGCTTATTTAGATAAATCCTAATGCATCAAGAAAAATAATTGATTTGTTGATGTGTTTACCTTGGATCCTACTAAATTGTATTTGGGAGGAACTACCCTATGTGGTGCCTTTGTAGCCACCACACATCCTAGCATGCTCTTTGACTTAGCTATAAATTCGGTTTTTAGAGGGAAGTCTGTGGAGGTTTGCACAGCATTTATATTTACCTTTCTTTCAATGATAGCAACTTTTTAGTCAACCAAGTATGCATCACAGAAATCCTTGGCAGTGTAAGCTAAGGAAAGTGACGTTTGTCTGTTTTAATGTACACTGCGTTGGGCTTTTATATTTTTGACAAAGCTGAAATGTGTAGGTTTGAAAATCAATCCCTACATTAAGTGATCATCATTTGAATTTCTTGTCAGACTATTTTTGTCCCTTATGGCCCAACATGAACCGTCTGGTCTTTTGTTGTGGTCTTTTGTTATGTGCAGATTAACACTTTCATACACATTTTTTGTTACAAAGCCTGTAACACGAGTTATCCTCCAAAATGTTCCACCACAGAGTAAGCACTTCTTAAGCTACTGGGGGGCAGGGAGGAGGGATGGAAAGAAGAAATTTAAGAGAGAAAATAGGAAGATATAAAAATAAATGCTAGACATTCTCTTACTTAATAATACTTGATTGTTAGCGGTCTGCGTATTTAAGTTGAAAGCTACTTGTTGAGTCAGTTCTACCCAATTTCTGTGCCTTTACATAGATGTTCCCAGGTGTCTTTTAGAGGAGCACCGACCAAGACTATCAAGGGGCAAAGAGAGCTTATGGAATGATGCTGCCTTCCCAAGGAAGCCAATGGCTTTGAGGCCTGGGAACGAATACCTCAAGGGTTGCGCCTCTGCTGGGAGCTATGGCTAGCATTTCCTCCTAGGGACCAAACTTTATCAAACTCCAATAGCACTAGTTAGAAGCTCTGACTCACCAGGCTTTCTTATCCCACAGAGAGTGGTCCTTGCTGCTCCTTCTCACCACTATTATCTTTCTCTATCTTATACCCTGTACCTGCTCCTCCTCTGAGGTTTTGCTGTAAACAGAAACCGTTGAATTTAAAACACACCATCCATTTATCATGTCAGGGGAACACCATGTATCCTGACTTTTGATTCAGAAAATGTGCTTATTCCACCTCTGGAATCCAGTCAATGTGAACGAAGGGGAAAATCTGTTTATATTGTGCTATGGAAACATTTTTTTTAAATGTTATTTTAAAATATATTTTATTGATTTTTTACAGAGAGGAAGGGAGAGGGATAGAGAATTAAAAACATCAATGAGAGAGAAACATTAATCACCTGCCTCCTGGACACCCCTCAACTGGGGATGTGCTCGCAACCAAGGTACATGCCCTTGACCGGAATTGAACCTGAGACCTTTCAGTCTGCAGGCCAATGCTCTATCCACTGAACCAAACCAGTTATGGCATGCCTGAGTCTTTCTTGTTAGTGGGAGGAAGATAAGGGTCCATGAGAATTATCCCTGACGTTCCCTTTTGGAACCTGGGTTGCATTTTGCCATGGAAATTAAAATGAAATTACTTTAAGGTAATTGGAGTGTTAGGATTAGTTAAATTATTTTAGTTAAATAATAAACTAATTTCTCCTATGCCATTATTTCTAAGGGTAAATGCATCTTAAATTCCAATCAGTGATTTATCAAACACCATTTGGAAGGTAGCCCAGGCATTGACTGCAGACTGCTTAGAAGAACCCCCCAATCTTTTCTGTGTCTCCTTCTTGTGTTGAAAACATACACATGGATGTCACACATGTACTCTAAATGTTTACAGGGCAGAAGTTCAAATAATTATTCTTTAGTTAAATATTACCAAAGACTAATTTTGTAACCATGCAAGAAATATATGGATGAATAAAGATTTTAGCTCTGTCTTCAAAGAGCTCGTATTGTGGGTAAGAAACTTCTTTCAACCAGGGGTCCTCAAACTTTTTAAACAGGGGGCCAGTTCACTGTCCCTCAGACTGTTGGAGGGCCGGACTATAGTTTTTAAAAGCAAACACAAAACTATGAACAAATTCCTATGCACACTGCACATATCTTATTTTGAAGTATAAAAACAAGGCGGCAAAAACACCCGGCGGGCCAGATAAATGTCCTCGGTGGGCCGCATGTGGCTCACGGGCCGTAGTTTGAGGATGCCTGCATAGTAGAAGAAAAGAGAAATACCTCAACCAAGTACAGTTTGCTATGAGAATTTACTCAATAAGGGAATAGTTCTGCCTGATGGGGCTGAGGAAAGCTCTAGTGAGGAGAAGACATATAAGCTAAGTGTCCAAATATAAATGTGATTCTACTAGGAAGAAGGAGTCAGGGGGCAGGCTATACTGGGCATGAGCAAAGACAGCAAAGATGGGTCTTCTGTTTGAAATGTTGAGTGATATTCAGTTTCTGCTAGTCACATCCCACATTTTAACTCTTTACTACAATCCAAAAACTGTTGTTTCCCTCTTTCATCCAACCTTTTATTCAAATTTATCAGTGCCTCTACACGTTTCAAATAGCCAAAGATACCATCATATTGTATCATCAGTGCTGATGTCCCTGACATATTTTCTGGAAATAGCATAAGCATAAAAAGTATTAAGGTGCTATTATGCTTCTGCTCAGCATTCTCTACCAAAACCTCCAAGGATTCTATTTAAAAAAAAGGCAGGAAAGGCTAGTCTCACTGAGCATCCTGCAAATCTGTTCTATTCATTCTGCATTGTTCTCCAGCAGCAGCATGAACCGTACTTCTCGCCCCAAGATTTTGCATACCCTGTGCCTTCTGCCTTGAGCATTTTCCATCACCACTTAATCTAGCTTATTTCTTTTTATTATTCAGAATTTAGTTTTGATGTTTAGCCTTCTTGAATTTACAAGCCTATCAGAACATTGCATATTAGGTATCTCTATTTTATGTATTAGGTGTCATATTTCTCCTATCAAATAACTCTGTATTATGTTGCTTGTTTAATTGTTTCTACTGCAAACGCCTTAACAGTAAAGACAATTTGTCTTTAATTCTCAGTGTCTACCTATAAAAAGTAACTTCTCACTAAATATTTGTGCAATAAGTTAAGGAAGTTCATATAAAATAATACTATCAATAATATCTTTGATTTATTCACCATTTGTTACTGCCAGATAATTTAAATATATTATCTCATTTTAACTAAGTTTTCAGTATAATAATTTGTGAGAATTATTATTATCCATAGTTTTAGGTAAAGAAACTGAGACAAAGAGGAAACTTGCCAGAGATTTCACTATTTAACATGGGGGCACTTCGGAAGTTTGGTAAAGGTTTTATTTATTTTCCTCCAATATAATTCTCTTTATAAATCATTTAGCCTAATATCATTGTGTCGGTATACTCTGTGTAAGTGTTCTTTGTAAAATCCATGTTTTCTTTCTTTTCCCCCCCCATTTTTAAAAAAGAAATAGGAAAGTGCTTTTGCAAAGAGTCAATAAACAGACAACTCGAGTGATTTAAACTTGAAAGGTGAACTTCAGAAGCTTTGAGAAACTTTTAACCTTGACATTCTCCCAACCTAATTGACAAGCCTGGTGTTGGTTACTTGCTGAGAGAAGAGAGATTTTCCGTGTGTAATATACAGGTCACTGGTTTTAAGTTGGGTCCATTATAATTTATTGGAGTCCTGATAATTCTAGGTGATATAAAGAAGAAAGATTGACTTTATTAGGTGATTTCTCCGTCTATGGTAGTGCTACTTTAATAGATAATAATGGTTAACAACTTGATGACATTTCCCTGATTTCATTTTAGCATTTAAAAGATGATGAATTCTAGGACTCACTAATATTGAAATGAGCCCATTGTCCCAAATAGTGAGTCAGGGAGTCACAAAAAGTCCATTTTTCCTAAACTTTAGCCCTAAGGCTTTCATTCTGTGCTTCTCCAAGTACAACCTGACATTTGTGTCTGATTGGTTGAGAGCTCTTAGAAGCAATTAAGAGTACACTTGGATACTCATCTAAATGTTCCAACTTAATACATATTTACAGAAAACCCAAGTGGTTTGCCAAGTTTAAAAAGAAGGCTTTGGTATCAATTCATATTTAGAGCTAACCTTATGGATAAGCAGCTTAGTGACCCTTTATTTGATTAACTTTTAGTGGCAACTGCTAGTACCCTGTCCTCCAAAAGTTCCTCTAATAATATTCCAGAATTCCAGAAATGAAATATGGGAAAAACTTTCCGTGTCAAGATTTGAGATGAGGTTGCAAATATCTGTAGAAATAGCACCTTGGCTTACCATTATAATTTGTCACATGTAATTGTAACTTCTTTGAGAGGTTAGGAGTGAAGGACATTAGAACCGTGGCCACCTGGAAGCAGAAAGGGGAAAGCTGGTGCATGGAAGACAAGATGGTCATTGCATACTTGCTCTAAGAGTACCCGTGTCCACTCCCATTTAGCTCCCATGGTTCTTCCTCTCCTCCTTGTTTGGTCTTGGCATCATCTCTCCTAAAACTCTCTGCAAATTTTAATATAGGGCTTATTCTCCACTCCCAAGGGCTGATATGTTCAGCAGAATTCAAGAATTACCCTCAGTACCCTTGCCGTTTGAGTGTAGGTGAAACCTGTGGAAATGATACACATCATTTCCTCAATTATATTTTCACATACAGTAAAATTGTGAACCTAAATTAATAACATGAACACTTTAAAAGCAGAGGTTTCTCTAGCTGGTGGCATAAGGTAAAGTTAGAGATTCAAAATTCTGTGCACGGTTGATGGCTTTGAATATAGAGAGAGCCACATGACAAGGGATATGGGGGCCTTTTAGAGCAGTGAGTAGTTGAAAGCTGCCTGCCTGCATGGAAATGGGGTGCTCAATCCTAAAATTATAAACAACAACAAAATAAGTTTTAAAAACTGGATTATGTCAACAACTGGAGAAACTTCTAGGTGGGTTCTGTCCCACATCCATTAGACTAGATAAGAGCTTACTCCAGTGAACAACCTTGATTTCAGCTTTGTAAGGCCCAAAGCAGAGAGCCCAGCTGAACACACCGGCACTCCTGACCTACAAAAGGTAAAGAATGGAGATTGTTTCAAGTTGCCAAATTGGTGGTAATTTGTTATGCAAAGCCTTCTAACAGAATCTCACCTCACTCGGTAAAATCCAGAGTCCTCACTGTGAACTCTAAGGTCCTCCATGATCTTCCTCCTGTTACCTCTCTGTCCTTACCTTCAGTTGCTTTCCTGCCTTATTCATTTTGCATCTACTGTAGTAGATTTCTCCCTCATGGTGTGTGCACTTCCTATTCCCAGCCTGAGATATTTTTCCCCAAGATATTAGCTATGTAATCACAATCCCACCTCCTTCAAACCTTTACGTGAAAGAGTAAATGAAGACCTTCCCCAATGCTCTTCCTTAATTCTTCTAGCACGCACTGCACCATTTTATTTTGTTGTGCTTAACACTGCCCCGCCTATTTTTATTTATATTGCTAAGTGTTTGTATCTTCCACTGTGATGAAAACGTCATGAGGGCTAGGAGGATTGTCTGCTTTGTTCACTGCTATAGGAGGCAAATTAATTTTTAGATTCATGAATTTAATAAAAGAATGGATCTTCGATTTATTTATGAACAAACTTAGGCTCATGGTGGTAAAGTAACTTTCTAAAGATCATAAAATTAGTAAGTAAGTGGTTGAATGGAGATGAGCAGTGTAACTAAATAAAGGTTTGGGCTAATAAGGACATTTGCAGCAATGTGAACAACTTCAGGGAATTTGGAAAATGAGTTGCTCGTGAGGGATTATAAGGAATTTTGTCATGATGAAGGATAGAGATAGGTAGAACGCCTGCAAGGGAGCTGAGACCAGGACATAGCAGAGGTGTTAAGAAGTGGAATAAAATAGTTCTGGTTGCACTGAAAAAAGGAAGTGATAAGTTTTGTTTGAACATGCTGAGTAAGATGCAACTTTTATGAGTCTGTTTGGTAGTTGTGTTTTATTTCTGATCAGGATCGAGGATGTATGAAGGAGAAACATAGCAGTTTAGATATTATGCAATTGGCTCTGTGTCTTAAATAAAAATACAGCAGTCATTTTTTTTATGTTGTGACCACCTTATTTATAGGAAACTCAGGCTTTCCAAAATGTTCTCATTCTTACTTTGCCTGCCAATACACTTTCAGTAACTTGCATTGGACAATGAAAACAGTGCTACAACCTGGCCAGCATGGCTCAGGTGTTGAGCATCAACCCATGAACCAAGAGGTCATCAGTTTGATTCCTGGCCAGGGGACATGCCCCAGATGCAGGCTGGATCCCCAATAGGGGTCTGTAGGAGGCAGCCAATCAGTGATTCTTTTTCATTATTGATGCTTCTAATTCTCTCTTCCTCTCCCTTTCTCTCTAAAATCAATAAAAATATATTATTTTTAAAAAGAAAGCAGTGTCACAATCATCTTGTTGAGCCCTTAGTGCCTCAGAGCTACCAGCATTATGGTTCTTCTTAACTCTGGTTACTATCATTGCTACTGCTAAGCTTGAATCTCAGATGATGGGCTCTCTTTAGAGATAGATATATGGTTGGGGATGGGTTTATATGGCTAATTCTTTCTTTTGTAAAATGATATTCGCATGTATTCTCTGAGTTCCTAGAATTCTCTTCACTTTTGTCTCAATATTGTTGTAGGTACGGTATACATTTTGTTGACATGGATGAGAACTAAAGTTTCATCAGAGCCCTTTAGGTCTTCTCTACCATTATCATTGTTGTAGTGCAGAGTCTCCGACTCCCCCTCAACCTTGTGTCAACCATATAATTCTTTCCTCCCAGTATTGTTCTAAAGTCTTAAAGGAACTGGGAAAGTCTCTCTCCCTCTTTCCAAAATCTCCATTCACTTTTAGCTTCCTTTTATTCTTTCAACCACCACAAACTCTTCAGAATCTCCATCTTTCCTTGGTATTTCTGAATTCCTCGACCCAAATCTTTCCTTTAAGCTTGTCCAATCAAAGCTCAATTATCCAGATACATAGAAAATATTAAACTTTGAGTATTTTTTAACCTGGCTTTTTAGCATCATCCAGATACTCAACTATTCCCATCCCTCTTTCATCCCTTCATGCCTCAATTCTACTTTTTAGGATGTCACCTAAAAATTAATTAATTGAGAAAATATCAATTTGGTACTAACTATACTGCTTGACACTTAAAATAAAAACAAACCACAAAACATAAAACCTTGCCATTCTTTTAAATGAGAGTCACCTTTTAGCTAATCACATTTAATTAATGCTTTACAGCTTACAATGAACTTCCATATACATAACTCTATATATGTTTTTCAGTTAACTACAAACTGAAGTAGTTAATACAATGATTATCTAGTTATCCCCATGCTACAGGTAAGGAATCTCAAGGTCATGAAGAACCTTTGCCAATTGTCACTCAGTTAACAAGCACCAGAGCTGAGACATCACAAGGATACACCTTTTGTTATGTGGCTCTGCCTCAGCCTTCGAATGTAGAATAGGAAATACTCAGTAAAAGTTCTCAGTTAATCAGAAAATGTGTGCAGCAGGGTCCAATTTGATGTGTTTTGGGTTTTTTTCAGAGGAAAGAGAACAGCATCCATGGATGTTTAATTCAGAGACTTAGATGACTGCATAATACATCTTGTTGTTCCCTTTATTGTCAATAGGCTGCCTTGGCTGCCTGTATTCAGAGCTTGGATGGGGATTTTATAGCAGTGTCTACTCCATCCCTTATGTGTAATGTTTTGTGCGAGTCGTTTACTTGTGCTATGAGATTCGGCACTGCATACTGTAGGTTACACACCTAAACTCCCCATAGCCGTAGTGGAGAAAACGTCAGCATGATGAAGACCCTCCAATCCCCAGTAGTTTTACCCGAGACATAATGTCAGTATATTGGAGCCTCAACAGGAGCTGTTTTCCGTTGCTGCCTAACAGGGGATCCATTTATTTTTCAGGCAGGAGACATGAATCCTCTGACAATAGTCTATTATAATGTTATCTCGAACAAGGTAATTTGATTTGATAGATGCAAATGCAGAAGATTGGCAGTTAATACATTTTCTCCCTTTTAAAAGGATTTGGCATTTTAAAAGGAATTCAGTTTAGGTGAAAAATTTAGGATTGCCAATCCCCTTAGCACTAACAGTAACCTTGTGAATGTCTTGTGATTCGGAATCCCAGGAACTAGTCTTTATTTTTCACTTAAAGAACTCTTCTAAAACCTAATGTGCATCTATATAACATTCCCAATCAATTCAAGGAATAAAAATAGAAGGTGTAAAATGGGCTATGCAATATTATCCACAGTAAAAAGATAAAGTAACCCTGTGATTACTTTAGGTAGGTTGCATTGTGGCTTTAGTAGCTAGTGATAATAGTATGAAGAAAGAAAGAAAATTTATATATTCCCACATCCTGGGTTTCAGATACCACAGTGAAAATGTCTTAGTTTAGAGACTGGGATCGGGAACTGCTAATGAAATAGAAATATTCACTATTTTTATCTCTGCACTTTTCATAGTATTTGGCAAAAGTATATTTATTGAAATAATTTTCCATATTTGCAATTTTTAAAAAGTAAACATTAATAACTGTCAAATGATAACTTATTATTTGATTGGAAGAAGGAGACTTTGGTCATTTTACTTTGTTCCCTGGTTATGCAGATAACAGAGCTAAGTCTGAGAGATAGTAGATGATTCGTCCAAAGTCATAGGGTTTGTTGGAGACTGAGACAAATGTTTGGCCTTAGCAAACTATGCAGCCCTAAACCACTGAGGCAGAAAGTCAGCCCTTTACTTAATAACCAGTAGCAGGTTATTAACATGTCATTTTTATAGACTTTCATAGTGGAACGTATTAGCAGTGTCTGCTGCCTTTTTAGTTCTTAGAATTTGATGTCATCTAAGATTGTCCTATAATTTCAATAATAAATCAAATATCCACTTCTGGATTTGTTACTTATTGTATAGCTTTTAAAAACTGTACATGATATTAGAGGGAACAAAGAGTTTAATTCATGGTCCTCAATTTTTCTTTCCATTCAACTCCTAAAATTAAGTTTTATTTTATTTAATGCTCATCTTTGGGATAGTCCTCTATTGTTTTCACAAGTAATTATCAACACAAGTAGGTGCTATTTGTATTACTTCCTTAAAGAAAGAAATCATACCTTAAAGGAATAAATACTTAATCATGAGAATACTGTTTTCTTTCCAGAAGTGGGAATAGAGTCAGACATCCTTTGGAGCGTCACCTGGGAGTGAAAAAGGGTGGGATGGTGAGTCAGAGTGAAAAGCAGTAGTGAAGAAAAATGTCCCATTTCCCTCCTCATACTAATGGCCTAAATGTGTTTGTGATTGTGGTGATGGCCATTTCTCATGAGGTTAATAGCTATGATGTGTCTCCAAAATGATTCACTACCATTCCTCCTTGAAAGCCAAATTATTCCCCCTAAGTATAAGTCTTAGTTACTTCAATTTCCTAGAAGAATAAACGCAGACAGTCCTATGTTGTGTAATCTTAAGGATAGTCAGTATTATCTGCCGGTAAACTATAATCTTGTGATGTAGCAGAAGGAGCAACCTTCTTTATATTTTAAATAAAGTGCCCATCATCTCCTTCCATGATACCTATAGGAGTTTGAAAATGTGACCAGTCATGCAACCAGATGCTAAAGGAAACCTGCTTCAGGCTGATGCATTGTGTCAACTTGTATTTATACTCAAGAATGAGGTGGCCATAAATGCCAGCACATAAATGAGCCCCAGAGGTGGCAACACATTCTTCCCAGCTATCGCCCAAATATTTCTGATAGCTTATATATAAAGAAGCCTGCTTTTTTGACCCAATACAGGTAATAAAGTACAACAGGAAGGATGGACACTTTAGAGTCCCGTAGTCCAAATGGGGTTAAAATTCAGATTTGCCATTTGTATTTGTGTGATCTACAAGTCAATTAACTCTCAGAATCTCAGTTTTCCTTATCTTAAACCTTCAAACTTGGATAAAATTAGTTACCTTACAGTGCAGTTGTGAAAATAAATGCTTGTAAATGTTGGTTGTTATCCCATGTGGGAGTTTCTCTCCCACCCCTAGCTATGCTGAGAATGTTTTTTTTTTTTTTTTTTGCAGAAGCCAGATTCTGGTTTGGTAAGGATTGGCATAAGAAAACATAGGGATTATTGAAAAATTAATGATCTCGTAATTACTATTTACCAAGTGCTTATGTCATGCTGTGCAATAAACAAAATTCCTAACATTTATCCCTCACAAAACCCTACCATATAGTATCTCTAGTTTGCAATAAGGAATAGGCAGGCCTCAGAGGATTCAGTCTCTGACTCATTGTCAACTAATAAATAATGAGAAGATTTATTCTACAGAAATTTATGGAGCCTACTATGCATCAGATAATATACTAGATGTTGAAATATATTAATAAAAAAAACAATAGGAAATGTCAGAGATGTGATGTTTTTGTGGCGCAAACAGACTATAAAGGATTAGACAAATTGTGATGAAGCCTATGAAAGAACAGTGGACTGATATAGAATGGGCAACAAAGGAAGCACTGGTAGCAGGGGAGAGAAAAGTGGTAGAGGCTGGACTGGAGATAGGGCACATGGACCTCTGTACACACTCCCAGGATGGAACAAACAAAAGGAAAAGGGAGGCAGTAACCCCATATCCCATAGAGACGCATCTTCAGGGATTACTTGACACCAGGGAAAGGAATTTCCAGAAGACTATCTAAACCCCAGGATTTGTTGCAGAGATTGAAGTGAAAAGTCAGAGGGAGATAAATAAAAAAGAGGTCAGAGGTCAGAATGTAGGTCAAAGGCATCTGAGGGAGAGAAGAGGGAAAGAGGAAGGAGTTCCAGACCTGAATGGTTCACTTTGGGCTCTTGGTGGCTCAAATTCATTGAAAAGTGCCCCAAATCTCCATCTCTTCCCCCCAGATTTTCAGGCGTAGGCAAAATGCCTTTTCTACATTATGTGAAAGATATGGGCATCACAGAGGCACACAATCATGCAGACCTGATTCACTGCTCTTTTTGTGCTATTAAATCTCAAACACTCAATGTACAGTCA
This sequence comes from Murina feae, assembly GCA_004026665.1. Lineage (NCBI taxonomy): Eukaryota > Metazoa > Chordata > Mammalia > Chiroptera > Vespertilionidae > Murina > Murina feae. The sequence continues at coordinate 34,186 of PVJC01000851.1, read as the reverse complement.
AAGGTGCTCATTTTCAGAGAGAACGGGGATTGTGACTATTTTCATGCAAAGCACTTTTCCCACAGTCTGTGGGAGTTTTCCAGTTGGCTCTGTGCATTCTAATATTGGTACCTGCCCTTTGTTCTTGGGCCTTGTCGTTTATCTTATGTCTGACTTGCTGATCATTAAAAAAAAGTCGTTTTTTCCTTTTCTTTCTTTCTTGTTCTATTTATTTTTCAGACCTGTTGGTCATCCCGCTGATGCTGCCTTTCTGCACAAAATTGAGAGTGCTATTTGTCCTGCAGTTTGAGCTACCATTGACTCCCAGCTAAGCTAATTGTGGAGTAGGTCAAACACAGGCAGGGACATTCATAGTTTAAAAAGCAGAGTAGCCCTGACTGGTTTGGCTCAGTGGATAGAGCGTCGGCCTGAGGACTGAAAGGTCCCAGGTTCAATTCCGGTCAAGGGCATGTACCTTGGTTGCGGGCACATCCCCAGTGGGAGGTGTGCAGGAGGCAGCTGATCCATGTTTCTCTCTCATTGATGTTTCTAACTGTCTATCCCTCTCTCTTCCTCTCTGTAAAAATCAATAAAATATATTTTAAAAGGTAAAATAAAAAGCAGAGTACTCCTACAATAATCTTTAAAATTTTGACATGTTTTGTCTTAAATAGCACTCTCTTGCTGGGAAATATTGAGAGTGAATCTTCTTCATTTATTAGAGGGTAGCTGGAGGAACACAGGGTCCTCAGGCAGGTAGTTAAGAGATGGAATACAAAGGACACAATGCATATTCGGCCAGAACTGTACAGGCACATAGTGTCAATTGGTTCTGAATTCAATTTCAGAAGTCAGGGAGACCTGGCTCTCCCAGAGCTGAGTGGTGTGTGACTTTGGGCAAGTTACTTCATTGTAAGTAGCTTCATTCTTATGAAAAAGACAGGAGATAATGCGTGTCATGCTGTCAGCATTCTGGTAGGTCAGTAGTAATTGCTCAATAATTTCATTGCACTAACATTGTCCTTAATGTTAATTATAATGATTACTGTTATTAAAGTACCAAGTGACAAGAAAAATGATGACTTGAGGTCTTCATGTGGCATTTTTGATTACTCACGAGGAAAGTTTTTTGAGTATGTGTTTAATTTTCTACCCGAAGCACTAGAAATGATCTAGAAAAAGTTATTTACTGTGCTATCAATTCTCATCTAACCTCTTAATCTCCAGTCCATTCTTAGTTTGTTTTTAGCACTATTTAGTGGTTTTTAGATTTGGAAATAAAATACAGAGAAATCAAGACCAGTGTTTTAGCAAAAACTTCTTGCTAATCTTGAGGAAACTGAGAGAATGGTTTGGGGTCTCATCTCACTCTGTACCTCATCAGCAGGGGGAAAATTGACTTCTCCATTTCTCAATCTCCGAATATATAGTCCAGAAATAACATTCCCTGCCTATCTCCAATAAAGATAGATATAAAAATGACAACTTTTAAGACAAGATTAAAAATGACAGTAAATCTGAAATTTTGCTAAACAAATAGTTTTATTAATTTAAAAACCTAAAACTGAACTTGGATGCCTTATCAAAAAACGAGTGGTTTATCTTCAGAAATAAAAGCAAAATGTCTATGAAGATGGTAACCTCATTAGTAAATACCTTTGTAAATGGATGCTTTTGTTCTGCGAGTCAATTTCTAAAATTTGGAGTGTTTTATTGCTCCAGATGCTATTCTGGTACCTATAAATATTAATGCTATTTTTTTGTGGGATAAAAGCAGCATGTGAGACCACTGTATGGTTAATGTGGAGGAGATTACTGTCTGGGAAGCCCTGCAAAGAAAGAATAAGCAGTACAAATAGAAATGTTTTCATATATTTATATATTTTTTATCTTCAAAATAATTAAACATTGGTTCTCTGGCAAATAGCAAATTTCAAGAGGGAGGATTTTGAAATGACATCCATTTGCATTTGAGAATAAGTGAGTTTCAGGTCCTTTTCCAATAGTAGGTTGTGTTGTAAATTTTCCTGAAGAAAGGAGAAATGAGGAGACTTGTGAAAGACTAAAGACTTCTAATCAAGGAGATCAAACCACTTACCTTGACCCAATGGCAGAGACATATCAAGTAACAGAAAATGTAATTTTCAATCAAAGGAAAAATACCAGTAAATGGTAGCTAAGGCAAGTCAGAAATATTAAAAATTTTGAAGTAATGAATGACATTGTTTGAGGCCACATGATCCATCTATCGAGGTCTCAAATCTATTTTAAAAGTAAAACCAACTTTTAAAATATAGCACCATTTATCACTCTCTCTCTATCTCTCTGTCTATCATATCTAGCCCATCTATATCTATATCTAGCTCATCTATACTTATATATTTTTTAAATCTATACTTTAAAACAATAATATTATTATCTTTCTCTGACTGGCTTATTTCACTTAGCATAATATTCTCCAGGTCCATTCATGCTGTTGCAAAGGGCAAGATTTCCTCCTTTTTTATAGCTCCATGTTATTCCATTGTGTAAATATATCACAGCTTTTTTATCTCCTCATCTACTGGTAGACACTTGGGCTGCTTTCAAATCTTGGCTATTGTAAGTGATGCTGCAATGAATATAGGGATGCATGATATGCTTTCAAATTATTGTTTTGTATTTCTTTGGAAAAATTCCTACAAGTGGAATAGCTGAGTCATAAGGCAATTCCATTTTTAATTTTTTAAGGTAATTCCATACTGCTTTCCACAGAAAGTGTCACTCATATGTAGGAATCTAATGAACAAAATGAACTAACAAGCAAAATGGTGACAGACTCATAGATAGAGAGCAGGCTGACAGCTGTTGGGGAGGAGTCTGGGAGACAGAGGGACTGAGCAAAAAAGAAAATAAAGTTAAGGAAATGAATAATAGGGTGGTAATTGCTGGGGACAAGGGAATTGGAGTGAGGTGGGGGAGGGTATAGGGTAATAAATAGTGATGAATGGAGACTTGACTTGGGGTGATGAACACACAATTCAGTGTACTGATGATGTTTTATAGAATTGCATATCTAAAAGTTGTGTAATTTTGTTGACCAGTATCACCCCAATAAATTCAATAAAAAAGGGAAAATAAAATAAAAATACATGATGAAAAAAATACACAATATTAAATTCAAAGTGATTTATATTTAAAATCAATAAGTACAATGATCATACTTATGTACACTCTCACACATACATGATTATCTGAGATAGAAAAAACGTGTAAGGATAAAAAGTCATAAGAGAGTGCACATTCATGGAAAATTTTTCCCTAGTAAAATGGAAATAAATCTCTATTCAAACTGCTTTCAGGTTTCTGAAGGTCCCATCTCTAGTAGTGCTGGGGCCCTGGAGGGGTGGGTGACTGTGAGACTTCTAGTATCCCATGAATAATTATCTCTGTCCGGAGAGCTTGCCAGCATGACATCTTTTCATTTCATTAAGGGAAAGAAGGACAGGCTGGAATTGGCTGTGGCAGAATTCATTTATCACATTTTAATGGAGAAGCAGCTCAGGAAGGGCCGGCCTAATGAGAAATTTCTAAGGAAATTAGCCAGTTTCTATTAAAGGGCCATCTCCTCTCAGGCCGTGGTGGTGATGGATAGCAGGGCCCAGCACACAGAGCTTTCCACCCTCCCCTCTTTGCTTTGCTTTGGTTTTCTGAGACCCCTGATCTTTTTTGGATGCTCCATCTCACACATGCTTGAATAAATCATTATCACAAAGTGATAACAAGTTTTAACAAGATGGAAGAAGGTCTGATTTGGTTTTCTGGATTTAATTTATGGAGAGAGACATATCTGTACACTCAGGTTTGCCTTAAAATTAGCATCGCTAACACTGCTCATGACTCAATTTTGCAAAACATAAAGTTAGCTCTCACTTTTTTTTATATAAAAAAATTGTTGTTGTTGTTTTCATGCCCTTAGTTTGGAGTATATGCAACTAAAATTATTCTGAAAGAATCCCCTTCCAAAAATTTCTAAAGATTATTAAAAAAAAAACAAAAAAACAAATCCACAAACACCCAACTTAATTTCATTTTGACTCAAACACAATCTAACAAGGCAGAAAGTACAAGTGCTTGTGTTGGTTGGTACCCTAATCATGCATTCTATATCTTCCCTCTATTGTTCCAATGTGACTAGCAATAAGAAATTTTCAAGTGCAGACTATAAATAGGAATGAGTAATTGATTATGTGCCTGACACACCACTGTTGTTCCTTTATTGGGAAAGGAGTTTAATGCTGGCATCTTTGTGCAATAATTTACATGAAATTCACAATAAAAAGCAGAAAGTTAAAACAAACCCCTTCACAAAGACTTAGAAAATACAATTGATGATGGTCTGTATTACAAAACAAGAAGCCAGACCTTGGGTGATTTGCTTATCCGACAAATGAGCATCTGCTGTGGGCCAGACACTGCTAGATAATGAAAATATGTTAATGAATAGACAAAGATTTTGCCCTTGATAAGTTTACATTCTCATGAAGGACACACACAATAAGCAATGATACAAATAAATAAAAATAGGCTATGTAATGTTGGCTAACGCTATAAACTTCATACAAAATTTACATAATAAATATGGCAATGCTTTGAAAATAAAAAAAATTAATGAGATGATGTAAAATATTGTTAGTGTGGTCAATGCTGAATCAAATGTATTAACATGAGATTTTTCTAAACAAGAATCTATAAGAACTTGAGAAGAAAATTTAGAATGAATATGAATTTCAGAGTATACAGGGTGGGGAAAAAGTGGTTTACAATCATAAGTATGTGAAACACTGAGTTTATTCTTGTATTATTATTTATTAACTAGAGGCCCATTGCATGGATTCATGTATCTGTGGGGTCCCTAAGCCTGGCCTGTGGGGATCAGGCCGAAACTGGTGGTTTGACATCCTTCCAGTGGTTCTGGAGTGTGAGGGTGCCCTCTGCAAAGTTGCTGTAGCTGGGCAGCCCCTATGTTGAATGTCTGCCCCCTGGTGGTCAGTGCGCATCATAGCTACTGGCCAATCTGCTAGTCAGCCGGTCGCCTAGGCTTTTATATATATAGATTATTGTATTATTTTCCATAGAACAATTATAAACCTACTTTTGCCCCACCCTGAATGTCAAAGCCAAAAGAAGACCAATATAGTATGAATAGTTTCAAAGAAAAAAAAAAAAAGATGTGTACTTAACATTTAGGGGGAAAAATGATGAATAAGACCCTGGGGCAAGAAATCAGAGAGACAGACAAATTGGCAAGAAAGAGCTGGATCTTGGCAGAAATATGATGGATGTGTAAAAAGTGAATAACATAGCTAGGAAACAGAAGGTTACAATAAGCAAAGCTGGAAATGTGTTGAGTATGAACTAAATGTTTGGCTTCCTGCCTTATCAGGTTCCATCTGTTGTCCAAACTTTGCAGGTTCTCAATAAACCCTAAATCATGACTTCTTTTTCCTACAAAAGTATGTACTTTTCTTGGGTTACCATAGGGAATGCAAAGGCTGTTCAATTCCTAGCCACATGTGACTTTTAAAAAATTTTATAAGCATATAAAAAGAGTTTCTTGGTCTCAGTAATAGCATTTCTAGTGGCCACATGTGCTTAGAAGCTGCATAGCAGACTTGGGCAGAAACTATAGACAACTTCTTCCACTGCAGAAAGGTCTTTTGGACAGCACTGATCAGGAAGGCCTGGAAGTGGTTAATGTGCCTTTCCCGGAGCAGGGGATTGATTGGTTGAATGGGTGTTGAATAAATGTAATGTGTACTGCTCAAACTTCATCTCCCCAGAGATTAGACTAGAACCCATCCAGTGGAACACACTATGTTTGCCTACTGTATTTCCCCATATCATTTATAAAGTGTAATTAGTAATTATTTCCATTAGTAATGGTTCATATCTGCTTCCTCCACCTAATTGTATGGGCCTCTGACAACAACAGGTCATCTTTCTTGTACCTTTCCCTAATTCTTAACCTCATGTTGTCTTAATGAATGAAAAAAAGGAAGTACTGGTATATTCTTATGGAATCAAGTATCATCACTGTGCACAATTCTGAGTGCAGCTATTATATACCATAGAAATACCTCAGCCAGATCAGGGACTTGCAGGCACACACATGTGTAGGTGATTCCTGTTTTGGGCTCCAGCTCTGCCTGTATGCCATACTAAGGTCTTTCTGATGTATTGAGTATCTCGTTAGGGGAGAGAGGTCTGGCTTGGACTTGTTTTACTGTCCTGAACCCTAATTAAGGTAACTAACCACGGAATAGAAGCTGAACACCCACTCTTTAGATGCTAGCCTTAGGAAGTCAACTCTGAGGCAAGGAAGTGTGTTCCCTGATCCATGAGCTGAACATTGGTGCCAGGGATGTGCCATCCTATAGAATGCCTAATTATCCGGGAGCAAATTGTGTCCCAACCTTGTGCTACACCAAGTAGAATGGTTTATGGTTTGCCAGGGCTCTGAGTTATGACACATTCCTTTTCCGTGTCACAGTGAGGGAGGCTCGGAGGCCCTCCTGGCTGGGGAGGGTCAGTACAGTTGGTACAAATGCTGCCTTAAAAAGGGTGAATGTTCTGTTTGTTGGGGAGGGGTGGGAAGGATATTCACTCAAAGAGCCAACGAGCCAATGCTAAGTCTAATAGAAAAAAAAAAGCTTTAGTAAACGAGGAAGTGTGCTGTCTGCTGGCAGCAGGGTATTACCTAGGAATTTGTTAGAAAATGCGAACCAACTCTCATGACTCTGTCATCCTGCAATGTTCAACAAACTCCCCCAGGCAATTCTAAAAAGGGCTGAGTTTGAGGACCAGTGGACTAGAGGACAGTGAAGTGTTGCTTGTCCCTCTGCCCACACAGGGCTTCTGGATCAGAGCCCAGTGATAGAGGTTGGGTGCTCTGCTTCCACCCCCACCCACCATAATAGAAGGACTCACTTCTTCAGTTCTTAGACTAACTTTGAGGAGAGATCATTCATTAGTATCACATGTGGCCATAGGCTTGCCAGGGACCAAGTTGGCTGGTTCCAGGAGCATTGGCTCAGGACTTATTCCTGCACTTGGGCCATTGAGAACTAAAGAACACTATATTTCTTGTCTCCTCAAAGATCCTCTTTCTTCTGAGGTAGAACAACTTGTTAATTCAATGCCATAAACCCAAATATCTTGTAACATTGTCCCTCTTTCTGAAAAAAAGCTTCATCTTCAAATCCTTTCAGGGATTTCAAAGTAATAATATTTTCCCTGTCAGTTCTATACAGTTAGGTAGCTGGTCTTTTGTAGTACGAGAAGATGAACCAAAACCAAACAAACAAAATTACATATCCACTTAATCCAGCGGTTCTCAACCTGTGAGTCTCGACCTCTTTGGCAGGGGTTGCCTAAGACGATCCTGCATATCAGATATTTACATTACAATTCATAACAGTAGCCAAATTACAGTTATGAAGTAGCAACGAAAATAACTTTATGGTTGGGGGTCACCACAACATGAGGAACTATTTTAAAGGGCCAGAAGGTCCAGAACCACTGACTTAATCCCTGGTGTGAGGTAATTTTCTTGTAGAAAAAAATACAACCTATAATTTTTGAAGTCAAAAGAATCAATCTTTTCTTCCATCTTATTTTGGTGTATGTGAAGATCTGGCTTGTCACTTTCTCATGACTTTAGTCAGGAAATAAAATCAAGAGCTTGCCTTGGTTATACATTTCAGGCAGGTAGTTAATCTGATCTAACCTAAAACTCTGATCCTAACAATTTTCCCTCTATCTACATAGTCAGTACTTAGTGGAGAAAGGGAACAGCTGCTCAACATCTTATAGGCAATTGCCCTTGGCATTGTGACTTACTTTTGGCAGCAGAGTTGTTTAATCATCAGCTAGAGGGAGGTTTGGGGGATGGACACTGTAGAATATGACACCAGATCTCAATAAAATAAAATTTCCAGGGAAATGTTGATCAGTTCCTTGCTGGCAAAATGATTATAATCATTTGAAAATGAGAATCAAATGGAAAGGTGATGATGACCACATTCTCTCAGTGAGCTCCATCTGGCCATCAGCGTTTCCTTTGAGGGAAACGTGTCTGATAAGCTCCACTGAGAGAAACTACCACATCAAGGCGGTTTCATTCCAGCCAACTTAAAACCTGATATTAAAATACTCCAACTTTAAAAACGTGATGACCTCTTACTGTAATGTAAAGATGAGAAGACAATAGGTCAGCATCTCTTTTGATATGCCTATGATGTCATTGCTATTCATGAGTCTGATCCAAAGACTGTTGTTTTGAAACCATTGTAAGAAATAGAAAAGAGTCATTGTTTCCAAGCTCTTAAAAAACAGCATTCTTGTAACAGAATCTCCGAATCACCTGCATTTTCTTCTTTGCTACTCTATTAGAATTTGAAGAAAATTAATGTTCAAAAGATGGTGCCAGAGACTATGAGATTCTTTGTCTCAAAGAAATATTAAATTATTCTCATTGAACCATATCATAATGGAAGAGGAAGGGATTAGCAAAGTTTTAAGAGATTTGTAAAAGAGAAGGAAGTAAAACTAAAGTAAAAAAACAGGATCATCAACTTTTTCTAAAATTATTAGATAAAACTAGGGGCCTGATGCACAAAAATTTGTGCATTTGGAGGGGGGTCCCTCAGCCCAGCCTGTGTCCTCTTGCAGTCTGGGACCCCTCAGGGGGTGTCCACCTGCTGGCATGCCTGACCAGCCTGGGTGAGAGACTGATGGCTGTTTGCAGGATGGCCAAGCTCCCTAGTGGGGATCCTTACCCCATGGGGGTGTGGCCAGCCTGGGTGAGGGGCTGAGGGCTGTTTCCAGGCTGCTCACAGCTCCCATTGACCCAAGGTCCCAGTGAGTCTGGCTGGGAGCAGGTTTCTGAGGTTTATTTATCTTCTATAATTGAAACTATGTTGCCTTGAGTGGAGGCCACAGCCAGTCTAGTCAGGTAGTTTCCTCCATCACTGGCCTCCTGTTTGCTTTAGCTCAGTGGCTGCCAGCTGCCATCTTGGCTGGGTTAATTTGCATGTTGCCGCTCTGATTGGCTGGTGGGTGTGGCTTGGCTGATGGGCATGGCTTAGGTGTAACAGAGTGAGGGTTAATTTGCATATTACTCTTTTATTAGATTTGATATTATGAAATAGGATGGGCACAGTGTTAAAATATAATCCCATTGATGTCTTGACCGTTTTAAAAGAAAAATTATAACAGAGACATCTGAGAGTGACCACCTTAACAAAGTTAGTATCACTGATACAGACCATTCTGGCAGTCTATATCCTTCCATGTGGTATAAACTAAAATTCATATCATCTCCTATAAATTAGCTTTGCTAAAAGTCTTTGGCCTAGATCTCATCAAGCCTTAAAACTTAATTTCCATTGTATAAAAAGTATAGGGATAGCTCTAGTTGGTGTGGCTTAGTTGGTTGTTGTCCCCTGCATCCAAATTGATCCATGTTTCATTCTCACATTGATGTTTCTTTCTCTCACCATATCTCTTCCTTTCTTTCTAAAAATCAATTTTTAAAATCTTTAAAAAATATTTAAGACACAGAAGAACAATTTAAATGGCACAGTGAAATAGTAATTAGGCAAATCCTAAACATGGAGCATTCTGTAAGAATACTGGCCTGGTCTCTTGAAAGAATCCATATCACACACTGTGGTAGGCTGAAAAATGGCACACCAAGATGGGGAATTAAGAAATCTTAATTCTTACAAACTGTGAATGCTACCTTATATGGCAAAATAGACTGTGTGATCTAGGATCTTGAGATGGAGGGATTTTCCTGGTTTGTCTAGGTGGGCAATACATGCAATAAAAACTTTATAAGAGGAATGCAGAGGGAGGTTTGACTACAGTAGAGAAAAAGGTGATGTACCCAAAAGGGCAGAGCTTGGAGGGATGTGGTCTAAAGCCATCGGCATGCTTGCTGGTAGCCTCTAGAAGCAGAACATGTGATGAATAACATAGTTCATGATTCTCTTGTGTAACCATCCCGATGACATCTATATTTTATCCTCTTAAGACTCATTTTGGACTTTTCTCCAGAACTGGAAAAGAATACATTTGTGTTGGTTTAAACCACTGAATTTGTGGTAATTTGTTGCAGTGGGGCAGGAAACTAATACATCCAGAAGAAAGATAATAATGATAAAGAGGCAAGGGCAGGTGGTGCTCTTCTGGTTTAAGAGATTAAAAAGATAATAACATTTCACTGCAGTGTCAGAATACAGACTAGAATCATGGTTTAGACATTACCAAATTTGGTATTACACCTTTTTAGATATTACCAAATTTGAAATGACTAAGAATCTGAGTGTAGATTAGATGACAATATCAAAGTCATTATCATTACTTTTCTATCTTAAGAGATGCAGCTGGAGTATTTTGAGAGAGAGCATTATGATTTCTGTAACTTGCATTCAAATAGAAGAAAATAAAAGAAGATATCTCTATGCCCCTATAGACAGACAATTATAAAGCAAATATGACATAATCATTATTGAAACTAGGTGATGGTATGTGGTTTCATTGGAAAATCTTTTGTTTTTGGCATATATTTATAGGTTATTCTTGATAAAGGGAGACAATTTCTATAATAAAAGTGTGCAAAGTAAATTTTTGAAAGGTGAATCAGTTAAAAATTATCATGAAACAAAAAACATCATTGTATTAGGGTAAGCTAATTGCTATAATTTGAAATTACTGCATCTCAATCAACTGGATTTCAGTTCAATTGGATTTCAGTTCAAATGGATTACTTGTCTGAAAGATCTCTTAGGCAGATTACCTGCCTGGGATACCCCAGGGTCCTGAGTGCCCACCATGCCACAGGATCTTTTACAGCTGATATGCGGAGACAGGAGAGACCAAGATTCAAACAGGATGTTCTCCATGGGTCTGCTCTGGAAGTTTGACTCATCACTTCATTCTATATTCCACTGACTATAACTTAGTCCTATGGCCACATCTAATTGGATATCAACATTGTCATCCACTTGTATCTTCAGAAAAAAACTCTTATTCTTTTTGTATGGTAATGTAGGATCATAATTTCCTTCAAGAAAACATTAGTAAAAACTAAATTGCTCCAAGCATTTTATTGACCACAGATCTAAAATTTAATCATTGAGAGAAGTCATTAAAATAATCCTACTGGAAATTCCTATTAATGTTTTATCTCTTATTTATTTCCTGAGAATGGGAAGCTTATTGAATTTGGTTAATACTGTTGCCTTATTTTTTTTACACACATGTGTATGCATACATACACTCAAGCACAGCCAACAAAATAGAAAAATGTTTTTAGATATCACTAATTTTTTTTCCTGAAAGCATGTAAGTGTAGCCACATTTGACTTATGGTCTGTAGAATGGTTGACAAGATGGCCTTGTCTGTCCTGTGCTTCCCTTAGTCACACATTCTTCCAAGCTTCTATTTTGCAGCTTGAACTACAATTTCAAACATCATTCCATCCTTCATCCTTTCAAATATTTGTTAAGAACAAGAAGTTGAACACCATGGTAGGAACTTTGAAAGAATAGGAACATTTCCCAGGTGATCTAAAAAGTTGGAGGGAGTATGGGTTATAAGAATAAACAGAAGTGTGATATAATTTTAAGGTGCTCTCACAAGGTAAAAATGCAGAACAGAGAGCTATCTATTCTATAGGAATGGATTGAGGTTAAGCAACTTTCTAGAGGCAGTGATGCTGGAGGGGAGTTTTTAAAAATGGATAAGGTATTCTCTAGGCTAATCAGTGAAGAAGTGATTTGGGGGAAAATTTTACTTGGCACGAAGTGGCTACTATAGATGGGTGCTAATAAACCTTCTTCTAGGTTTCTTTTGATAGCTTTGCACAGTTTTTTGATAGCTTTCTGAGCACTATCTATAAGGATTTAGTATTCCTGTTCCACAGTGAGGAGCACTATGACACAAAGGGGTTAAGAAACTTGCTCAAGGGCAAATACCTTTTAAGTGTCAGAGATAGATTTTGTCCCTAATCTATGTCTTTGCAGAAACTTTGCCCTTATCACCATATATAAAGAAATTTACAATAATATATATGTTTATTATATGAGTATAAGGAGTGAAATATAGGCTGTAATTTGTTTAATAAATGGCAACAAGTAAAAAGTTGCAACGTTAACACAAGTTAATTTATTTTGTTGCAAGTTATCTTCTGAATTTAACTGGTCATTGTAAGTGGCTTCTTTGCTTTAACATTACTACCTTCTAAATTTGCAAAACCATGGGGTGGACTGATAAACTGAATAAAAATTATGAGAATATGGGTAATGGGGTTCAATTTATTGTGCTAAGAGAATGGAGAATCTTGGCCTTCCTCATCATTATTTTTAATAATGACGAGGCATGCAGGGTAAACAGCAAATTTTTGACTTGTCAGAGCCTCTGAAATATGTCTGAAAAAATTATAAACATGCACATGCATGCACACACACACACTCATTTCTAGTAATTCTTTCCATGATCCTGCTCTCAGAAATCCAACAAACAGCCATCAGACTGAGGGTAAAACTCAAATGTTTTTCAGAGGATCACTGAGCTCAATCATGAGTTTGCTACCAATAGTTGCTATAGGATTTATGACATGGCATTTATTACATAAAAACATCTTTTTAATGAGGAGATTCTTTTATTTTAATGAGATTTATTGCAAAAGATTTGTCTCTGACATTTTGGAAATTCTAGTCTCACCATAGGAACTTGCCCTAAAGAATGACATGTCCAGATGAAGGTAATGAACCATCATGATTTTTATACTTGACTTCAGTTACTCCCACGTACAGGGAAGACCATGAGTGATTGGCTTGGCTGCAGTCCAGCCATTTTGCTCCATGGAACCTCTCTCCCATGGTTTGTCTTTTCTACATCATTTGTGATCCTTGTAACTCACTCTTTGCTTTGGATTTAACTAAAAAATAGATGCACTGAAGAAGTGCAGTCAACATAAACTATAGGCTGAGGTCTCCTGATTGCAGGGGGGAAATCACACTTGTTTTTATAAATTACTCAACTCTTACAAGGACTGTTGGCCCAGTTTCCAACAAATAACAGCAAACCAGGTGCACTTTAACTGCCAATATTCAATCTATGACAGTGATAAAAATCAATCACAATTATTGCGATAAAGACAGCTTTAAGAGCCTTTAGGAAACAACTAACAAGAATAAACAACAAACAAAATAACTGAGGTCCTTTCAAAAATAATGTAACTTTCATATTTTTGTCAATGTGATATATGAAAGTTTTTTATGAGTTCCTCCTTTACAATTTTTCCCCATCTAGCCTTGATTTATTAAAGAGGCATGGGAACATCTTCTGTAAGAGACTTAAAACCAATTCTTTCTTCTTTTTGTTTTTGGCATGTGGTCAGAGAAATGTCAGTGAGGATGTAATATGAATAAGGAATCAACCTTAGATGTCCTATACTTGAACACAAGTGCAAAGCTGATGGAAGAGAAAGAAGTCGTGATCAACTTTTTGCAATGAAAATGTGCAAATAATAAAATGAAAAAGTGCAGAATCCAGAGAAACAGCTATTAGATGTCAAAACAATGAGTGAAGAAGTATAGAGCGTATTTCCCTAAAATCCATTTAAGGAACATGTCACACCATTTAGAGCAATTTAGTTATTGATAGCTATTCCAGAAACAAACTGTTGTTCTACTCTCATGCTTAACCTGAACTTTCAAATTTAAAACAGTTTATGTTTTGCCTTATTTTAATTTTCTTGAAACATTCATATAAGCAAGGGAGTGATCCCATGCAAAGGAATAGAAGATCCACTGTCATTTGCTTTCAGGCTACATTGATCTCAGTCAGTTTGAAATAAATTGTTGATAGTCTATTTTTTTTATAAGAGAGCTTATTTCTCTGTATAACCAACCGATTAGTGCTGTTTTTCTTAGATTTATTTTTCAAGGATTATAATTTTTCCAAAAGTTTTGAGATAATACTTATTAGGACCTGGGCTCTGAATACATTATTCTAAGGTTTGTCAAAGGGACATTTCTTTCTTTAAAAAAATAGGTTTTTATTTATGTCAGAGAGGAAGGGGGAGGGAGAGAGAGATAGAAACATCAATGATGAGAGAGAATCATTGACTGGCTGCCTCCTGTACGCCCCATACTAGTTATCAAGACCTCAACCTGGGCATGTGCCCTGACTGGGAATTGAACCATGATCTCCTGGTTCATAGGTTGATACTCAAACACTGAGCTGTGCTGGCTGGACAAGGGAACATTTCTTCATTCTACCATCTTAGCTACAGATAGCTATAATTAATAAATAAAAAATATAAGATTATGAAAAGCATAAAAGAAAATTCCTAATTTGGGTACCTTTTGTCTAAAACCAATGCAAATAAATCCTGAATAAACATCTAGGTATTTTTGTCCAGTGATTAGAAATCGTGATACCTCAAAGCAATTTATGTAGGGAGGGGAATGTCTTCCTTAAAAATCACTTATTTGGACTGTTGTGGATTTTTGACATCATGTACTACAAATATGTATGGAATATACGTAAGCAGAAACTTATGAAAATGACATTCTACTTTTATTCTATGTTATAAAACACTTTTATTGTGTTATTGTGAAAAAAATCCTAATTCATAGCCAGAAATAGGGTCTGCAAATGCGAAGAGTTCTGTAGTTTTAACTAATATAAAAAGCCAAGAATGACCTCTATATCTACCCAGTAGTCAAATGGATAGATAAATAATAAAATTTCTGTTATATTCTCACAATAGAATACCAGATAGCAATGAAAACAAACACTGAAACTATACTCCACCATGTGGAAAGATTCTTACAGACATAAAATTGAACAGAAAGCTGGATCCATAATATAGTTATTGTGTTTTATATATTATTAGAGGCCTGGTACACAAAAATTTGTGCACTCAGGGGGTCCCTCAGCCCGGCCTGTGCCCTCTTGCAGTCTGGGACCCCTCAGGGGATGTCCACTTGCTGGCATGCCTGGTCAGCCTGGGTGAGGGGTTGATGGCTGTTTGCAGGCTTTCCAAGGCCCCAGTGGGGACTTTCACCCCATGGGGGTGGCCAGCCTGGGTGAGGGGCTGAGGGCCATTTTTAGGCTGCCCACAGCCTCTTCAGGGTTCAGGTTCCTACTGGAGTGCCTGGCTGGAAGCAGGTATCTGGGGTTTGCTTATCTTATATAATTGAAACTGTGTAGCCTTGAGTAGAGCTCAGGACCCACAGGGCCCTGGCTTCCTCCATTGCCCGGGGCAACTCCAGCTCCATGGCTGCCGCCATCTTAGTTGAGTTAATTTGCATATTTGTTTCTGATTGGTTGGTGGGTGTGGGTTGTGGGGATGGCTTGTGGGTGTAAGGGAATTAGGGTTAATTTGCATACTACTCTTTTATTAGATTAGATGTTAATTAGCATATCAGGTGATACTTTTTCATCGGTGAAATTAGTGAGGCTCAATATATACTAGTATTTTTTCTCTTTCTTTTCTTTCTCACATTGGTCTTTCCTCTTTCAGATTTATCTTACTTATGGATCTGCTATTTGGTCTGTAGTATATTATAATACAGCAATTAGAATATTTATGAAGGATCATGCTCTGTTCCTAATAGGAACCCCCAGTCAATAAACAATTATTTAAGTGACTGACATACTTTCCTGTTGCTACCAATGCTGTATCTGCTCCATGACTTAAATAAAGACTGTAAGTCTGGGCTGATATTAGGAAACTTTCAAATGCATTACATTCACTGGAAAGGAAAACAAAAATAGTCCAATAAAATGCAAGCTTTGCACAAAAGTGATAACTGTGAACTTAAATAAAACCAATATAATCCATCAAACAGGTGTTTTGTCCCCCAACTTAGTTTATGACACCCATTTCCATGCAGATTTAAATATTTTTGCTAATTGCCATATTTGAAGGTTGCCGTATGTCTGTGATCATGTGGAAATCTGCAAAGACATAGAAAACAAAAGTAACCAGGGGACAGTGACAGTTCAAAGGGATATCACAATTCTGAGAAGGCAGAATAATACATTATCTGAGAGGACAGTGCTAAAGGCCCAATTCTTATAGTTAGTTGTTTCTCTCTTGCACTGAACCCTCATTGCCTGACAGTGGAACCCTGATCTCAAAGAGGAAATTGGAGTCAGAAGAATTGAGTTAATTCTTATGTTCTGTCTTTATATTAATTTTAAAGGACATATGTCTTTCAGATTATACTATTATACTTAATGGTGGTAAATATTTTAAGGAGGAAATCCCAAATTACAGCAATGAACTCCTCTCACAGAGCTGACCATAAAGAGGAATACCTTCAGAGATTAAAGTTTCAGTTTGCATAGCTTTTTATTTTTATTTAAAATCTAACAGAAGAATCTTGAGAGCTTGTCAGAAAACATTACAAGGTTCCAATTATAATCCTGTCTGATTCCAGGAGAGGTCTGACAAGGCGTGTTTCTTTGATGCTTTGTCATCCCTTGTACTTAGGGTGACCCTTGGCCTGTGAGAACCAATGAATCTTTATTGACTATGTTCACCCCTTGATGCTCCCTGTGGCTCTCCCATTGGTGTCTATGCATACATGGACCATGGAACTGCCTATGTTTATTTCCACATGGAACTGAATGCATTTACTTCCACTACACTGTGAGCTCCTTAAGGGCAAGTTCACTTCATTTGGCTTTGTATTTCTAGAAACTAGCAGAACTCCAAGTATTTCCTTTACCTTTTAAGACAGCATGGATTGACCTGGAAAGCATTATGCTAAGTGAAGTAAGCCAGTCAGAGAAAGACAAATACCATATGATCTCACTAATATGTGGAATCTAATGAACAAATAAAATAACAAAATGGAACCATGATCATGGATACATGGAACAGACGAACAGTGGTCAGAGGGAAAGGGAATGGGGCACTGAAGAAAGAAATTTGAAAAGACTAGCCAAATGATATATATGCATAGACCATGGACATAGATAACAGTGTGGTGAAGGGCAGGAGACAGGGCTGGGGGCTTGGTGGAGGTGGGCAAAGAGGGGACAAGGAGGACATATGTAATAGTGTCAACAACAGTAAAAATGGCTGAAATTGTAAATTGAGAGTAAACTATAGTATGTTGTCTCATATCTTCTAACTAGGGGCCTGGTGCACAAAAATTTGTGTACTTGGGGTCCCTCAGCCCGGCCTGTGCCCTCTCACAGTCTGGGACCCATCTGGGGATGTCCACCTGCTGGTGTGCCCGGCCAGCCCGGGTGAGGGGCTGATGGCTGTTTGCAGGCTTGGCAAGCCCCCCACGGTGGTGTGGCCAGCCTGGTGAGGCGCTGAGAGCCGTTTTCAGGCTGCCCACAGTCCCTTCAGGGTTTGGGTCTCTACAGGGGTATTTGGCAAGCCTGGGTGAGGGGCTGAGGGCCATTTTCAGACTGGCCACATCTCCTTAAGGGTTTGGGTCCCTAATGGGGTACCTGGCCAGCCTGGGTGAGGGGCTGAGGGCCGTTTTCAGGCTGCCCATAGCTCCCATTGACCCAACATCCCAGCAAGGCTGGCTGGAATCAGGTTTCTGGGGTTTATTGATCTTATATAATTGAAACTTTGTTGCTTTGAGCAGAGGCCTGGGCTTGGAACAAAGTCTCCTGTTTGCTTCATCTCCGTGGCTTCTATAATTGAAACTATGTTGCCTTGAGCAGAGGCCCAGCTGGCCGAGGCAGGCAGTTGCAATGGGAGCCTCCTGTTTGCTCTAGCTCCGTGGCTGCCGGCCGCCATCTTGGCTGGGCTAATTTGCATAGAGCCACTCTGATTGGCTGGTTGGCATGGCTTGGCTGTTGAGTGTGGCTTAGGTGTCTCAGAGTGAAGGTTAATTTGCATATTACTCTTTTATTAGAGTAGATTAGCCAAGAAATAGCTGATTTGCAACACAAATTTTGATAAACTTGTTGGTTTGGTGGATAAGATCAAGAAAATTGAGTTGAGACTAATAGTGAGACCTAAAAGGCAATGTTGGAAGATAAAGAGGTATTTTGACATCAACATCTATTCCTTTTTTATATTTATATAAATATACTAGAGGTCAGGTACATGGATTTGTGCACCAGTGGGGTCCCTCAGCCTGGTCTGCTGAGATCAGCCAAAACCATGGGTCCTACATCCCCTGAAGGATATAGTAGTGAGCTGCACCACTCCTGCTCATCCCAGACCCCCTGCTCCTGCCACCATTACCATTCAGTAGGCTCTCCCCTGCTCCACTGTGGTCTCCTCGCACCCATCCTAGGCAATACCGGCATACCCATGACCAAGAAGTAGATGTGGGTTTGTGCCCAGTCAGTCCCGATGCCAGTCCTGATCCTGGTCCTGGTTCTAGATGGGGGAAGGGCATGCAAGGGGAGTGTGTGGAGAAGAGGTTCACACCTCCACAGCTGTACTCACCTGCCATGAGCCTGGCATCTGGCATGGATTGGTCAGCTGAGCAGTGCTCCTGCTGTGGGAATGCATTGAGCGTCTGCCCCCTAGTTGTCAGTGCACATCATAGCTACCAGTAAAATGGTTGAATGGTCACTTAGGCTTTTATATATATAGATTTTTATTGATTTCAGAGAGGATGGAAGAGAAAAGGAGAAAGAGAGAGAGAGAGAGAGAGAGAGAGAGAGAGAGAGAGAGAGGATGAGAGAGAATCATTGATTGGCTGCCTCCTACATGCCTTACATTGGGGACCGAGCTTGCAACCTTGGCATGTGCCCTGTCCAGGAATCGAACCATGACCTCCTGGTTCATAGGTTGATGCTAAACCATGCAGCCATGCTGGGCGGGCATCAACACCTATTAGTGCTAGCATTTATTCCTGATTAATGTGTGCCACCAAATGTTCTGGATTTGGAAGTTAGCAAAGGATAGAAAGAGTATTAAGGAAGGCAATGATTAAAATACATACCTCTATAGGGGAAATATAAACCATTAATGTCTTGTCAGTACATAAATACACAAGGAAATTAGATGCTGATAAAGGGGACAACAGAAGGTACTGTAGCATAGAGACCTCATAGCTAGTGTGGGCTGAGAAGTGCTCTCTGAAGAGGTGACATGTGACTGGAGGTCTGAATGATGAGAAGGGAGCAGACACAGGAAGACACAAAAAGGGTTTTTGAAATGGGGGATAGCAAGTAGAAAGTTCTGATATTGAAAGAAGTTTCATATGCTCAAGAGACAGGGGGAAAAAAGCCAATATGGATGTGTCTGTTGACTAGGTGGTAGGGTAGGTAGAGATCAAGTTGAAAAGGATGGTTTATGGCAGGTCTTAGGGAATTTCACATGCAGGACTACTATTCACTGGCACATACTGACAGGTACTGGTTGTTAAAGATTGAGCTTTTTCTGTATTGCTTGATTTATAGTCACTGACCAAAACCCTCAGAATGCCGACTTCAGTGACCTCAGCCCATTTCTGGGACCCACGGTCCTCCTTAAGATTCAGCAACTAAAGAGTAAATGAGATCTACAGCAGGAAGCCTCCAGGGCCTTGCTCTGGCTCTGACCTGTGCATAGTCTGCTCATTCGCATTCCTGCTGTGCCACATGATAAATATTTTGAATATCACTGCTGATTTGGGCAATGGAGAGAGATATATGTGTATTTTATTCAAAGGGCAATGGAAAGCTATTGGAACTTCTCAAATAAAGAGAACAATGACCTGATTTAAACTTTAAAAGCATTACTTTGGCTGCTATATGTAGGGTCTTCAGCCAGTAGGAGGAACTAGAAATGAGAGTCCCAGAAAAGGTGAATTGTTTATAGATGAGAAGTGATGGTGATTGAGATTGGAGTTGAAGCAATAGAGATAACAAATGGTCAGACTCAGAGTATGATTTACAGAAAAAGCTGTTTATTTTTTTAAAATTAATGTTTGGGATATTGGATTGGGAAGACAAAGATCAACAATGACCTTAATTTATTAATCCGAGCACCAGAGTATATAGTGATGCATTTTACTGGGCTTGAAATAAAGCATGGGGAGTTAAGAGCAGGTTTTTAGATGGGTAGGAATCCCTAGTTATATTTTGATAATGTTAGGTACGAAATGCCTAGTAGACATCTAATTGGAGATGTTGAGTTCGTGGTTAGGTATTTAGAGATAGGTCTAAGCAGCAGAGAAAGGGAATAGGTCCTGAGTATAGGGGACATATACTTTTCCAGCATAGAGTACACTAGTATGTTGATATGATTAAAAAAATAGAGGGCCAAGGACCTGATCCTGGGAGATTCCAATCTTTCAATATAGAGGTAAATTCTTTAAAGGGGATTGACAAGAAGATATTGGTGGGGCTAGTGAAAAACAACAAAAACAAACAAAAAGAGAAAAAAAGTGACAATAGGGAGTAAAATTAAAAGAAATAAGTTACAGAGTTTGATATTTTCTCCCAGTATCTATTCCTCACAATTTTCATTAAGAGCATCAGACCCACATCATGTCAGCTGAGAGCGTGATCACCTAGCTAGAAAACACATGTCCCAGTCTTTTCTTCTACCTAAGAGAAGCCTTGGAACTAAGGCATGGCCAGTGAGCTGTGACCACAGCGATGTGGTGATGTGTGCAGTGTCTGGCTCAGACACCTGAGGAATGAAGTGCCTGCTCTGCACTCCCTTTCTTCCTTCATAACAGCTGGTGCAGCCTTGCACTGAGATGAAATCTTCATGTTGAGTAAGTGGCACCATGGCACCAGCTCTGGACTGCTCACATATGGACTGCTATATAGAAGAAATAAAAACATTATTGAAATCCTTTTAGTATCAGATCTCTTGTTACAGCAGTTCACTCATACACTAATTCTACAAGTGAGGTTGTTAGCGTCTTGCAGGACTATTGTTAGGGGAGCCCTTACCTGCAAGGTATTGTATAAATAGTTACTGAGCTATTCATGGGGTTCTAGGAATCCTTTTAATTGTTTGGGATATAACAGCGAACAAAACAAAAACTGCAGCAGCCTCATGGAGCTCATATTCTAAGCAGGGTTTTATTTCTGAGGTTAACTCTTTTAGCCTATACTTCTTAACCTTTCCTATCTTCCATCTGCATTGGCTGCTGCTTTTTGCTGCACTTTCTATGGATTCCATTAAGCAAGTTCAGCCCTCCAACCTCTGAGCATTAGTAATTCCACTAACAGCACACCTTTTCAATTAATTTTCACACTATAGTTGTACTTTGTCTTTCCACACCTGTGTAAACTACTGGATTGTTGGTATACCTAGGGTAGGAACTTGTTTTATTTATCATAATCCAAGTGCATGTGGAATATGCTCAAGAAACACTGGCTGAAATTGTATCATTCAAATTATATCATTCAATATCTTGTATCATTTATCATTCATTGATTCACCAATGACTGTGACTAGTATTATTATGTCTTGAGTCTGGTGGACACATAGATTTGAACAGCAGAAGAGGTGGACTGTAATAAACTTGGAGAACCACTGATCAGCTGCTAGGAATATAGTCAGCAAATATTTTCAGCTGTCACCTCATTAGGGATAGCCTGAACTGCAGAGACTTTCCAACAGCAAGGCCACACTCATCAGCCAAAAGCCTATATTTCATGTATGCTAAAGGCAGGGCTAAAAAGACCTGGCCAGTTTGGATCCCTGAAGGACACCTGTGAAGAAACATTTCAGCTCCTGATCTTCGCATTGGGTTGGGGGAAGCCACTGGGTCTCTCTCATGAATCATCTCTCTCTACCCTATCCTGCTTCCTCCCCTCCCTTTCTTAGTAATGATTTCAGTATCACTTGCTAATAAACTTCCTGAGCAATACACTCTTTGGGAGAGTGCTAAAAGGAGAGTCTAAATTGTGACACACTATGAATGGCATCAATGATACAAACTGTCATGTAGCCCAGACACTGAAATAATTTTTAAAATTCCATAAATAATGCTTCAAATAAAATAATCAGACTAAACATTTTTCTACAAAAACTCAGAATAAGGACCTTTTATATTTTTATTTTAATGTTAGTAGTAGGATTTATATTAATAAAGCTTACATCTAATAATAATAAATTCTTAAATATTAAACAGAACATCATTTAAGGAGAAAATATTACTATCACAAATTCATTTTTGAAATAAAATTGGAAATTTTAGGTAATCAAATATTAAATGTTCAATCCAATATTTTTATATTTTATTTATAAAGAAAGACATATTTTTAAAAAGTTAACCAACTTTGCACATAAATTCAAAAATAAGATTCAATTTATGTTTTGGGTCAATGATCATACTCATTCCTTCATGTTAAATCTTTATTTAATTGCATCTTAATAGTGGAAGCAAAACAGCCCATATGGTGGTGAATGCATAATGTATTTATGAAGTGGCAATTTTCCATACTCAAGATGTGGCAATTTTCTATGAAAAGAGAAATTTCTTAATTACTATGGTTGCTCCTATTCACTACTTTAGAAACTTCCTTTGCAATTCATGTCTTCTAGGACACAATTTTTTCATGCCAGGCAACTCTAAGCTTTAACACATATTTGCATATGTAAATTGGACCTCGTGTTTGCAGGGAATGCTTTGTATAGTTAGCTTGGTAGTCTCATGCAAGTCCATTGATGAAGCAAGTTTTCATGTACATTGATGTGAAATTGCAGGTACATGGCAAGAGTTTATTTTTCTTTAGGGTATTTGTAAAGATTAGTAAGATATTTGGCAAAGGGTACTATACAGAAATAATCCATACAAAGTATGGCATATGCTATAGTTTTGTTATGCTTTAATGTGTAAAAAGAATCATCCCTTGCTTGGCTGGTATGGCTCAGTGGTTGAGTGCTAACCTCTGAACCATATTGGTCAGGGCACATGCCAGGATTGTGGGTCCGATCCCCAGTGTGGGGCATGCAGGAGGCAGCCGAACAATGATTCTCATCACTGGTGTTTCTATCTTTCTCTCCCTCTCCCTTCCTCTCTGAAATTAATAAAAATATTTTTAAAAGAGAATTGTCCCTTTTTGTCATATGTATTGTTCAATTTTTATCATAATCCTATATAATAAAGGGGTAATATGCAAATTGACCATCACTCTAACACACAAGATGGTCACCCCATGTGGACACAAGGTGTCACCACAAGATGGCCAGCAGAGGAGGACAGTTGTGGGCGACCAAGCCAGCAGCGGAGGGCAGTAGCTAGGGACAAGGCCTGAAGGGGAGGGCAGTTAGGGCTGGGCAGTTGGGAGGGACCAGACCTGCAGGGGATGGCAGTTGGGGGGATCCAGCTTGCATGGGAGGGCAGTTGGGGACAATTGGGCCAGCAGGGGAGCAATTAGGCATTGATCAGGCTGGCAGGCAGAAGCTGTTAGGGCAATCAGGCAAGCAAGCAGGTGAGCAGTTGGGAGCCAGCAGTCCTGGACTGGAACTGGGCCTAAACAAGCAGTTGGACATCTCTTGATGGGTCCCAGATTGGAGAGGGTGCAGGCTGGGCTGAGAGATACACACATACCTCCCTCCCCCACGCACGAATTTTGTGCACCAGGCCTCTAGTTAAGATATAAATTCCTAACTAATTTGCTTAAGTGAATCATGTCAACTCTGTGGGTTCTGAACTTCTTTCTCTGGTTTCATATTTAGTGGTGTAGTGGTGGTGAAATAATAACAATCAGGATGTTAACAATGTGAATACAGATAAAAATAATAGACATTAAATTTTGAGCTCTAAGGGCATAAAGAGTTCATCTAATCTAGGTCTCTACAAGCCAAATACCTCTAAACACCAGATAGATGACAGTATCCAGGTGTTAGAAAATAAGATGTATTAGCCATTTGTAGAAAACTGGATGGAATTTGTCCTTTCAAATGCAAAGAAAAAACAAGCAAACACATACTTCTGCAAGTCTTTGTCAATGGACTACCATTGGTGACCCTTGCAAGTTTGTTGATGAGATTCCTGAGTATAGTGATTGCAGAGCTTACAATATTGAAAATGGGTATTTTCATGGGGAATTTGAAAGAGATGTTCTGGAGATGGAACTGAAGTTTCCTGACACCCACTGTGGAGGTCTTTCTCTCAGGGGTTGATATCTTTGGTACTAAATAGAGTTTTCTCTCTTAACTGGACATTTGCAAATTCCATTTGCAAGTTAACAATTGCTTTCAAATGCAACTATAATATACAGTAGTCTACCCTTAGGGGATATGTCCCAGGACCCTAGTGGGTGCCTGAAACTGTGGGTAGCACCAAAATTATACATACTGTTTTTCCAATATATACATACCTATGATAAAGTTTAATTTATAAATTAGGTACAGAAGATACTGACAACAATAACTAATAATAAAACAACAATTATATCAATATGCTGTAATAAAAGTAATGTGAACATGCATTATTAAGTAAAATAAGTGTGACTTGAAAGCAAGCACTGCAGTGCTTCAACAGTCAATCGGATAACCTAGGTGGCTACTAAGTGAGTAATGGGTGGGTAGCATATACAGTGTGGATACTCTGGACAAAGGGATGACTTATGTTTCTGGGAGTTTGGAGCAGGACAGCATGAGATTTTTACCACGCTATTCAGAATGTCATATAATGTAAAACTTATGAATATTTTATTTCAGGAATTTTCCATTTACTATGTTCAGACCACAGTTGACCATGAGTAACCACAGCTGCAAAAAGCAAAACCACAGATGAGAGGGGACTACTGTATTAGATACACTACCCTCTAAGCTTGTTATAACTACAAGAATCTAGATACTCTTTCCTGGAGTATCCAGAATGTGAGCAAATATGACACACAATGTCAAAAAGAAAACCTGTTTATATATCTCATCAGTGACAAATAATTTCTGTTTGAGCACTTCTGTTAATTTTCCCATGTGGTGGTATTTTTAGTTTCTAAGTCAGGCATGTCAATACGCAAGGAAGAAAAGCAATTTACAACTCTGCAAAGAAATACAGCCTCTTCCACTTCATTTGAGTTTCATCTTGATCATCAACACATTTGTCATCCCCCTGTAATTTATTCATTATTTTTACCAGAGGAATATGAAGAGGGAAAAAGAAGATAAGTGCACTTGTCAAAATGGGAAGCAGGTGCTCTAACAATGATTGGAGACAATTAATGTTCTCGGGAAGAAGTAACAGTCTGGATTTGTGTTCAGCTTCAGATTTTTACAGCAAACAGACTCAGGGAAAATGCAAATGTGAAATAAAGGTTTTATTTCCCAGGCAAAGAAAAACAGTATTGTCTGACTACCATGTTGTGCATTTCTGTTATGATCTGACAGTTTAGATCTTTTCAGCAAAATCATTAAGAACAACTGGAGCAAAATGCAAAGTGAGCAGCTTTGAAGAGTGAGTCAATGATTTTTCCTTCTGAATCACCAAACTGAAAATGTCCTGTGAAGGAAATAGCTATGGGATGGGTGAGTGATGAGCAGAATGAAGATAAACGTTTGTGTCTGATCACACTTTAAACCAGCTGGGCATAACAAAGTCAGAGTGCCTCCACTCATCTTGCAGTATTTCAATTTGTTCTTTCTTTTTTTGCAAGTGTAGGGATTTCAAATCCATTATCTTCTGGACTCTCATGATATTTACCTGCACCCCCACCTAGCTACTTCCTCCTATGACCTTACACTAGACCTTCTAATCAATAAAATCACATTTCCAGACTATTACCTCCTATCCTTACATCAGTACTTATCCTATCCACTCTCTCCAGTGTTCCCAGTCTAACAATTTTTCAAACGTGTGGAATTCATAATTGCTATAACCAATGTCTAATTATCCTCTGCATTAAGATTCTTGGGAGAATCATATTATCCCACAACTAGTGTAGACTCACTTTAAATATACGATCATAATTATCAAAGGTGCCCTCAACACTGGCAGCCAATTCAGGGTAGGATAGGAAAGGCTGTGGGAAAAAATACCCCTTACAATGGCTGGAGAGACATTTACTTGTCCTTGAC
Source organism: Murina feae (assembly GCA_004026665.1). NCBI lineage: Eukaryota > Metazoa > Chordata > Mammalia > Chiroptera > Vespertilionidae > Murina > Murina feae. The sequence continues at coordinate 8,183 of PVJC01000851.1, read as the reverse complement.
ATAATAGACCAAGGCGAATCTTCTGGTCAGGTCAGAGATGGCTATCCTCTAGGGGAAGAAACTTCCTCCCTCCATTCTGCTTTGCTTTCATCAGAGACTTAGCTTATTCATTGCCTGCATCCAGGTGGCAGGACAAAAAGGAGATACAGAGTTCCTCTGGTTATTAGATGTCTTGTTTGAAAAGAATGTATCCTTTTGCCCACATACTCTTAAATAGAGCTAAGTTTGTGGTCAACATCTTTTTGAAGACAATCTGAAAAATGTAGTCTAGTCTGGTGATTAGGAGGAAGAGGGAAAAAATGAAAAATATCTTGATCAACAGCTGGCCACTACAAATGTTATGTTAATTTCTTGAAATTATTTTTTCTTACTTTTGGAGAAAATTATTATATTACTCTTTTCAACACATATGATGGCCTGACTTCATTGAGAAGGTAGATATAATCAGATGAAAATGCCCATCTTCCCACCTTCTGAGCTGCTCAAGAGTCTACATATTTAATTCTCATAATAGAGTAAATATCCCTGCATGGTCTCAGACAAGTCCTCTTCTTGTTTCCTGGGTAGAATTTCTTCCATGTTTCTCAAGGACTTTGCCTCAGCAGTTATCTTCTTTCTGAATTCCATCATCAGTTTCTTCTCTGGACTAATTCCAGTAGTATACAAACATGCTTAATATCACCCAAGGAGGGAAAATGTTTTCTTTACCCCATTTCTCTCTCAGAATGTTTTCTCATTTCTCTACTCCCCTTCATGGAAATTCAGTAAAATCTATAATAATAAAAGTGTAATATGCTAATTAGACCGGACAGCCAAACAACCTTCTTGATGTCCTGAACCACTTCCTGGATGACCTTCCAGATGAAGCCAGGCAGCCGTAGTGGCTGCGAGGGCCTAGGGCACAGCTGCGAGGGCCAAAACCCTTGCACAAATTTTGTGCATCAGACCTCTAGTATTTAAATAAATTATTATTTCTACTCTTATACCTCTTACCTTGCTCACCATTCAATCAAGATTTAATGCAAAGAATTCTGTTTAATAGATCACCAATGATCTACAACTTTCTAATGTCAATGACCTTTACCTACCCTTACTGACATCTAACATATATCATATAGCAAAAACAAGTTTAAAGTGGTACAGAGTATGAACACATATATATTTTTTTAAAATTAATTGAGCATGTTAGCAGTATTTGCCTAACATTGACCTGAATATATTTTACTTCTGATATTAGACACACTTTATAATTTCCCAAAGGACAACCAATGTTTCTTTGGTAAGAAATAGCTGACTCAACACCAGTTTAATAACATCTTACTTTTCATTGTGTTTCTAGTCACTTCTTAGGTTCATTATGGTCATAATACCAGATAAATTGTTTGCTCCAATCAAAAGCATTAATCATCTTTATCATTCTAGTTGATGATGTGTTATTATTTTTCAACTCAGTATCACAAATGAACATGTATGTGAACTCATACTGAGCTATATGCTTTCAGATACCATGAAAATAATTAACTGAGCTCCAGGAAACTGTAGTCTGAGGGAGAAAATAAGTATGTAGATATATTCAATCTTATCAAAACTGAGACTAGCCCCATGTAGATTGTGGCAGATATATATTCTGGCAGTTTCTGCTTCTCCCACTTGATAGTCCCATTTGGAAATGTCATTTTTGGTGCTCAGTTACCATACTGTTAAACCAAATGAAGTGACCACATGAAGATTTTTTTATCAGGATCTTCAAATAAGATTCTACCTAATACCCAGTATCAGTGGTCAGTCAGGTGTGTCATCCTGAATGTTCACACCAGAGTACTCCAACAATAGCATCTATCTGAGTGAACTAAATGAATCCTAAGTGAGAAAATGCACAAGCAAACTGAGTCAACCTACAAAATCATGAGGGAAAATGTTAGTTTGACCTCGCCATCAGGTTTTTGGATAGTTTGTTCTATGAGAATAGATAACCAAGAGTTAGGCAGAGCAATAACAATAATTCAGGTATATTTTCTATACCTGGGACTCCATGGCCTGGTCTAGGACTTGAAAGAATGTATAAAAATGTGAATATAAGGATGTTATTGTGGTTAATATATGAGAGGTATAATTATGTGTGGAAAGAAAACAGGAACAACTTGTTTAGAAAAGTATCATATGAGTTGGGTTTTGTACTGGGTGTAAACATTATCCAATTTTTAAAAAATATATATTTTTACTCATTTCAGAGAGGAATGAAGAGAGAGAGAGAGAGAAAGAGAGAGAGAGAGAGAGAGAGAGAGAGAGAGAGAGAGAGAGAGAGATGACAGACAATAATTGATTGGCTGCTTCCTGCATGCCCCACACCCGGGATTGAGCCCACAACCCAGAAGTGTGTACCCTGATGAAGAATTGAACCATGAACTCCATTTATAGGTCAACACTCAACCACTGAGCCACACCAACTGGGATGTGAGTGCTTTTTGATAAGGCAGATATGGTTAGGGAACTTTACAAAGAAAAAACAGCTAAAGAAAAGAAACATATCGTGACCAAAAACTGAGCTCTATTACTAGTAGCTAGCACTAATTAAATTGCCGATAAAGTTTGGTATCTTTACATATATTACTTCTTGTCTTTGTGAAAACAATCTAGCAAGGAATGAATTAAATCAAGATTCAAATGTAGTACTATAAATCTATAGTCAGGGAAGGGATAGGAAAGAATGTGAGGAGAAGCATTTAAATAGATGGGAGCATTACAATAAAATCAAGAGCCTACAAGAGCTTGTCTTTAATCACAAGAGCCAATGGACTGACCAAAGTTTCTCTGTAGAAATAGTCATGCTACTTAAAATAGTCAAAAGATTTCCTTTGCCAATTATTATTATTTTCTGATTTGACTGTGTAGATTTGATATTTAGATGGTCGTTGGTATCTTATTTGAGTAACAGAACTATATTCCTTAGTGATGTTTTGGCTATTTATTAAATGGAAAAATGAATTGATACATCATGAATTTAAGTTAATAAAGTGCAGCGACTACTTATTTTATTAATGTAATTATTAAAATTATTATTAAATTATTGAAGAATAGATAATTCAACTATTATCTAGGTAACAGACTTAAGTATTGGTTGATTTTGGAATATTCATAATCTGATGAGAATTTCTATTTTATTCTTTTGAATTTTTAGGTAAGAATATTTAAGCTCAAAATCATTAAGGTTTACACAAATTAGCAACAACTGTGATGAAGAAAACAATCAACTAGCTAAATAGGAAACAAAAGTATGATCCAAGTCATTTGACTTCAAAATGAGGGTCTTCCTATGTTGAACTCATTTATGTTTAAAGTTTTTCTTTGAAGAAGTGATTTATTTGTCTGTCTTTGAATAGATATGTTAGGAATATATGCACATCTTTATTTGATTTTCAGAATGAATTTTGAGAGGTCTGACAAAATACTCAGTTATAATTATTTAAAATTGTAGATATATAAGATGAAAAAGCCTTTGGTAAATCTATATTGGCTCAAGACCATATCTTAAGAAGTTATTTTAGGTCTTTGTTTAAAAGATTCTTTCATATAATCTTCATTTTCTCTCTCCCATTTTTTAGTCCAGTAGTTTAATTTTATGAAACTCTATTTGCATTTTTCTCTTGTAAGGGGGAAATCAGTTATTATATTATTGACTACAAAAGTAAGGCATGCTTTTAGTAGACAATATGACAACTATAAAAGAATATATAAAAAATAAAGAATCATCTTCAACCTGTGTATCTGGACCTAACAGTTTCAAACACTTTTGTGTCACCCCCACTATTAACTGACATCTTACTCCTGGAGCATCTAGATTTTTATCTTAATTATTTTGTCTCAAGCATAGCCACAGTTTTTGATGCATAATAAGAGCTCAAAATATATTTTGAGTAGAAAATAATGGAATTCATTCCCTTGCTCTTTTCTGCATATTTTAAATAGTTTGAATTGTCCTATATTCATGAATGTATGTCCACCTTATCTTTTGCTGAATATATTAATATGTTTTATATAAAAAAGTGTTTATAAACATGTGTTTAATACTCTACATATGGTTCCCTTATATGGATATTCCATATAATAAAAGCCTAATATGCTAAGTGTCTGGGCCTCTAGTATTAAATATTATTCAGCTAAGCCCCTAATTTTAATCATTTGCATGGTGTTGAACAGTTTTCTAGTATCAATAATTTGCTTTTTACAATCTTAGTTGGTATTGCTTTTTATCTCCCTAAATCCATTAATCCCTTCACCCACCCCCCTTTTTTTTCATTGTAATGGAGTTGTAATCCCTTGATATATCATTCAGGGACTATGGTTCCAAGCCTGTCCTTTTTAGGTAGGTGTTCCCAACCAAGTATAAATGAAAATGTTTCTTGTTGCCTTCAGGGCAAGCACACCCTATATAATAAAAGGGTAATATGCGAATTGACCTTAACAGAAGAATGACTGGTCACTATGACACACACTGACTACCAGGGGTCAGACATTCAATGCAGGAGCTTCCTCCTGGTGGTCAGTGCGCTCCCATAGTGGGAGCTCTGCTCAGCCACAAGCCAGACTGCCAGCTGCCAGCACAGCAGTGGTGGCAGGAGCCTCTCCCACCTCCTCAGCAGAGCTAAGGATGTCCGACTACAGCTTAGGCCTGCTCCCCGCTGGCTTGTGGACATCCCCTGAGGGCTCCTGGGCTGCCAGAGGGATGCCTGACTGCCAGCTTAGGCCCAATCTCCTGGAGAGTGGGCCTAAGCTGGCAGGCGGACATATCCTAAGGGGTCCCAGACTGTGAGTGGGCACAGGCCGGGCTGAGGGACCCCCCTGAGTGCACAAGTTTTTGTGCACCGGGCCTTTAGTAAGGTATAAGTAATCTGGGCACCTAAAACTCCATGAGATGGAACACTCAACTTTGGTGATTACTAAAAAGTGAATCCTTTAATATTGAACCATCATTTTTAATGAGTATTTTACAAGCAAACCTGAATTGTTTGTTAGTTAATGCAGACATCCATCCCATCAGTACACACAGGAGTAGGCAAAAGTAGCTTTACATTTATAATACAAATAAATAATAATACAAGAATAAAATCTTGTGTTTCGCCTACTCATAACAGTAAACCTATTTTTGCCCACCTCTGTGTATTTCATCTTGCATTAGGGGCTGACTCCTCTGCTGTGATCTTGACTCACAAGTTGTTCCTGTTTCTAGCAGGGAACTGTGTTTCCAAGAGTCACTTTTCCTGTACAATTTCAGTTTAGAGTTTACCAATAAATGGGCAATAGACTGGCTGTTGACTTGCATTGGTGGATCACACATATTCTTAGACAATAGTTCCTAAATTTTTTTTATGTTTTGAAATCACCTGGAGGGCTTTTACTGCTGGGTTCCAGAGTCTTCAGTTCAGTAATGTGGGGTGGGTTCTGATATATGAATTTTTATGCTGTTATTGCTGTGCTGAGATTGTGCTGAAAGAACCACTGTTACTGAAGAACCAGAGCTCAAGTCTTCAAGACTTGCAACCAGGGGCAACAAAGAAGGCACTACCTTCCCACGTTCATTTTTTTGAGTAGGTTTTAAAAGGATTTTATAAAAGTCGGCATTCTACCCATGCGACAGTAATTATTAAAGCCATTTCACCTGTCTTTATATCTCTAACAAGTGGCAAATACTTGAACACTTACTCTTATTGCTTCCCTTTGTGTTTTTCTTCCCTGAGGCAGCTCTAGTGAACATGTGAAGGAGCTAACATGGCTAATACCAAATGATCTACATATCTCCTAGAAGACTGGCCTGTGATGGGGAAGGCTTTTATTCTCCTGTGAGCTTGCTCTAATCTCAGATGGTTAGCTTATCACTGATGCTTAACACTTTAAATGACCTACTTGTCACATAGGGCTATTAATCTTCATAGTTTAACAGAGGATGTCACAAAATGGGAGAGACATTTGACCAGTGAAAGGCCCAGCACAATACCTTTCACTCTTGTATTTTTGCCATTTCATTGTCTTATCGAACAGAACGGCTAGCTCACAGTGTGGAAAATTAACATTTACAGGCCTATGTCAGACCTGTAAGGCATTTACTTGAAAGAGCTGATGCTTTTCATGTGAGATGGTAGACAGGCTCTCTGAAGTTTGTATCACAAGACTACGTACAAATCTTTGTGAATCATGTTACTGTCCCACTAAGGAGCCTACAGTGTCACCTGTACTCTCCTCTGAATCAAAGTGAAATTTTTCTGTCATCATTTTGCGAAATCAGGATGTGGCGAGAAGAGAGGGTATCTCAGCAATCAATACCAGCTACTTCTATGATGACTTATAACAGGCATAGTACTTTTGATGATAGGAAACAGATATCAATACATATTTTAGCCTAATTTTCATTCTCTGCAGAAAATATATCATATATAAAACAAATTATCATTGTTATATAATACCACATTTCAGAAGACAAAGAGATAGTTACTTATAAAAATGAATTAAAATTTTTTGCACTTTTTAAAATATATATTTTATTGATTTCAGAGAGGAAAGGAGAGAGAGAGAGAGAGAGAGAGAGAGAGAGAGAGAGAGAGAGAGAGAGAGAGACATTAATGATGAGAGAGAATCATTGATTGGCTGCCTCCTGCATACACCCTTCTGGGGATTAAGCCCACAACCTGGCCATGTGCCCTGACAGGGAATGGAACCTTGACCACCTGATTCATAGGTCAACATTCAACCACTGAGTCACGCCTGCCAGGTAAAATCTTTGTGCTTTTTAATTAAAGCCCAGGTTGTGAGATTGCTAAGAAAATTATTTACCCTTTACAATATTTTTTATATTGCATGCTCCATGATCTAGGAGGGCCAAGGCATGAAATGCAGTGTTCAACTATAAAACTTTTGTTGGATAAATATCCTCAGGGAAGTAAATCATGAGTTTCTAATTCAGACCATTCAATTGTAAGCATGTTACATACCAAATCTTTACACTTTTTATTTTGAATATAGTGCCACAGTATGTACTGGCCCTGAAAATGAAAGGAAGTCATGGACATCCTATAATTGCAGATTGTAGGAGAATCACTACAGGTTACTCTTATGGCCAAGATTGAACATTTCAGTTTTGCTTTTAAAAAATTAAAACAAGTTACAGTAACATTGATAATTATTGGCATTTGACATCTTCCCTGAGGGCATCAAAAAACTAAGCTGGTCCAGTAAACCTATGTTTAGGTGGTTGTGTGATGACAAGTCTCAGTGGGATAGGTACTTAATGTGGCAATATACCCGCTATCATGCTTTTAAAAAATGCACATACAAACCAGAAATAAAATATTTGATTCAAAGGGAAGGAATAATAATTACATCATTCATCTGGTGCCAATCATATGAGGATATTGGGAATTTAGCTCTGGTGATATATCAGATCCTTCTTAAAGCATGAATTTATTCATTCTCAGGTAGTTTCAATAATTTATCTTAATATGAAGAATGGCCCTTCTAATATTGTTTTTTATTAGACCAACACTTGATGTTGTCCCAGCATGTTCTTCACAACTCTGGGGCTCTGGGGATTGGTATCTCTGTATTGTCACTACTACTAGCTCCTTCATCTTGGACAAATGACATAAATCCTCTGATTTAGTTGTGTCGATTTTCAGAGGATGAGATGAGATAATAAAGGAACCACACATAGAATAATGCCTGATTTAAATTAAGTGGTTTATAAATTTAGCCACTGTTATTAAGGTATAGCTAATATATTTAACAAAATATGTGTAAAACTATCTGAGAGAGATTGGGGAAAATTTTACTGATAAATATATGTTTCTCACTGAACAGTTGTTCATGCAGGCAAATTCCTTTTTTAGAGGGACTATAACTGATTGTCATGTAGATGAAACTAGGAATATGAAACTTCAGACATTATCAGTTAGGCAGCTCTGTAAGATAACTCCCATTATCATTTATTTCTGATAGAATAATGAGCTAAGAACAAATGTTAAAGGGAGAAAAAGATCTTGAAAGTCTTTATGTCTTTAGAATGAGGACAGGTGCTCTACAAGAAATTTGGCACATAATTAATTAAATTCTTTTGCTTTAATCATTTATCGAATACATAACTTTTTAACATTTTATTTTGTTTAAAGTATTACAAATAGTGATACATATGTCTC